>CM027090.1:13880542-14060810 GCA_015343265.1 Pao palembangensis | reverse complement strand
AAAGAAAAAAGTTAACAAGGCGGCTGCAGAGTTATGTGCGAGTGATGGGATGCCCCACTACACACACACACACACACACACACACACACACACACACACACACACACACACACTATTCTTTTGTCAGGATGATGAGAGTTGACTTGGGGTAATTCAGGGATAATTAGTTGGTTCTCGTCCTCCTGCGGGTGAAGCAGCTCATCCGCACTGAGGAACAACGTGACCTTCAGTCATGTGACCTGGACGGTCCAACCCGCAGCTGCTCATTGGACGGCTGGAAAAACCTGCCGGACAGCTCTGGGAACACCCGTCGATCGCCGATTTAGGGCGATGCCTCACAAATGCGCCAAGTATCAGGTTTTGGAAGGTTTTGGAAAAGTCCGTAAAGTACTAAAGTACTTAAAAAAGGGTATTTACATCAATCATTTCTTTATTATTGCGCCGACGGTGTCACTGCTAAATGAACGTTGGTGTTAAGCGTTGTGGACACGTACGGCTGCTCGGGCACGCCTCCCCTCTGCGGCGCCAGGCTACCGTCATGTATGCTGTTGTGCTCGTTATCTCTGCGTTGACAAACGTCTCCAGTGATGGTCCTGTCTGCCTCCCCCACGCCTGAGTTTGTCGCTGAGTCATCACGCGGTGGTGGAGGGGGACTAACCAACGACAGGTCAGCTGCGCCAGTCAAAGCAAACCTTGAAAACACTTTGGTTCAATGTTCTCCTTTATTTGAGTGATGCAGGTACGTATGCATGACTGCAAAGCATTCTGGGTAAGAGGAAATCTAGGAAGGAGATAGAAAAAAGACAGCGACAACATGTAATCTCCATGTGCAGTCATCACCAGCCTTATATCTGTGTGTGTGTGTGTGTGTGTGTGTGTGTGTGTGTTATCTGGGCCATGATTTATGTGTTGGTACCTGAGGACCCTGAATACACACTCTATCCCTCTCTCTCACACACACATACACACACTTACACTCACATGCAGAGATTTAGGTCACAGCTGTTCACTACAATATTTCTGTTTTTGCTCCTCTGGAATGGCCACCTCTCTCCTCCTCTCTCCTCCTCTCTCCTCATCCTATCTCTTCCTCACCTCTTCTCTCCTCCTATCTCCTCCTCTCCTCCTATCTCTTCCTCACCTCTCTTCTCCTCCTATGTCTTCCTCTCCTCTCCTCCTCTCCTTACCTCTCCTCTCCTCCTATCTCTTCCTCACCTCTCCTCTCTTCCTATCTCCTCCTCTCCTCTCCTCTCCTCCTATCTCCTCCTCTCCTCTCTCCTCCTCTCCTCTCCTCCATTACAGTGGGTGCATGCTAGCTAACCTTAGCAAGGCCTGGGACTGTGTGCGTGCCATGGTGGAGACTTTATTCTTTGCATCTGTGAAGCCACATTAGAATCATGTGACCATAAAGTTCCTAATGTGAACAAACAGGGGATTTGTCATCTTAATGTAGCCTCAGGAGTCGGCCGCCGTGATGAGTCCAGAACTGGACTGCTTTGGCTTTTAGGTGAACTCTTGGACCCAAAACTACACTTATTCTCCCGACAAGATGCCTGACTGGTGCCACAAACTCGGTGCTCCCCCCTCCTGCTGTTGCCATAGAGAACATCCAATAGGTGAAAACTGTTTTTCCTCTTTGTCCAGGTTCTGGTCGCAACGGCTACACCAAAGCAGTGGACGGTGAGGAGGGAGGAGGTGAGGGTGAGGAAGAGGAGGGCGGAGAGGGGGATGGCGGGGGAGGAGGACAGGAGAGGGATGAGGAATGGGACGAGGAGCTGGATGGAGGAGCTGAAGATGGCGCGAGGATGACGAGAACTGACACGCTTCACTCAACAACGAGTTCAACTGGGACGCAGCGGAGGAGAGGACAACACGCTAAGAAGCAGGTGAGAGGACATGCTAACACTGGATGAGACAGCATGTTCAGAGAGACGGTGACCTTTGGTCCTCCTCAGGTCCAGGGCAGCAACCAGGTCCAGCGAGCTCCCAGAGCGCTGTACTGTCTCAAACTCAACAACCCCATCAGAAGAGCAGCTCTCTCCATCGTGGAGTGGAAGTATCCTTCACTGGAACCCTCGGTCTCGGCTCTTGTCTTCTCTCTGACGCAGACTCGCCTCCGCTTCCTCAACGTTCCCCTCAGACCCTTTGATATCTTCATCCTGTTAGCCATCTTTGCTAACTGCGTAGCTCTGGGAGTTTCCAAACCTTTTCCAGAGGATGACTCCAACTCCACCAACCATGACCTGGTGAGGTCTGCCGCCGCTCACAGGCGGTGAACAGGAAGTGGTTTTGACGGTTGTGCTTCTTCCTTCCTCGCTGCTGCTCAGCTCAGACATGGATGCAGCACATGACTGACAGGGATGTGATCAGAGCTGATCAGAGGAGGCTGAGGAGTTGTTACTCTGATTGTTCACCTCCCTCACACACACACACACACACACACACTCAGTGTGCATCCATCACTTCAACATAAAATTACTCCGTGAACTGCACGTACAGACGTGTACAGACGTGTACAACTACTGCAGGTGTAGAGGTGTGTGTGTGTGTGGGCGTGTGTGGGTGTGTGTGTGTGTGTGTGTGGCATGCTCATGTTTTAGAATATATTCTCCGACTATGAAAAGAAGCAATGTTCTTGTTTAAATGGATGGATGGATGAGAGATGGATGGATGGATGAGTGATGGATGGATGGATACATGGATGAGTGATGGATGGATGGATGGATACATGGATGAGTGATGGATGGATACATGGATCGGTGGATGGATACATGGATGGGTGGGTGGATGGATGAGTGATGGATGGATGGATACATGGATGAGTGATGGATGGATACATGGATGGGTGGATGGATACATGGATGGGTGGGTGGATGGATGGATGGATACATGGATGGATGGATGGATGCGTGATGGATGGATGGATGGATACGTGATGGATGGATGGATGGATGCGTGATGGATGGATGGATACATGATGGATGGATGGGTGATGGATGGATGATGATGGATGGATGGATGGGTGATGGATGGATGGGTGATGGATGGATGGATGGATACATGGATGGGTGGGTGGATGGATGGGTGGGTGGATACATGGATGATGGGTGGATGGATGGGTGATGGATGGATGGATGGATGGGTGATGGATGGATGGATGGATACATGGATGGATACGTGGATGGATGGATGGATGGATGGATGGATACATGATGGATGGGTGGATGGATGGATGGGTGATGGATGGATACATGATGGATGGATGGGTGGATGGATGGATGGATGGGTGGCTGATGGATGGGTGGATGGATACATGGATGGATGGGTGGGTGGATGGATACATGATGGATGGATGGGTGATGGATGGCTGGATGGGTGGCTGATGGATACATGATGGATGGATGGGTGATGGATGGGTGGGTGGATGGATGGATGGATGGGTGGGTGGATGGATACATGATGGATGGATGGGTGATGGATGGATGGATGGGTGGCTGATGGATGGATGATGGATACATGATGGATGGATGGATGAATGGGTGGCTGATGGATGGATGATGGATACATGATGGATGGATGGGTGATGGATGGATGGGTGGCTGATGGATGGATGATGGATACATGATGGATGGGATGGGTGATGGATACATGATGGATGGATGGGTGATGGGTGGATGGGTGGCTGATGGATGGATGGATGGATACATGGATGGATGGGTGGATGGATGGATGGGTGATGGATGGATGGATGGATGGATGGTTGGATGGCTGGTGGATGGATGGATGGATGTATGGATGGATGGGTGGATGGATGGATACATGATGGATGGATGGGTGGATGGCTGGATGGGTGGCTGATGGATACATGATGGATGGGTGGGTGGATGGATGGATGGATGGGTGGGTGGATGGATACATGATGGATGGATGGGTGATGGATGGATGGATGGGTGGCTGATGGATGGATGATGGATACATGATGGATGGATGGGTGATGGATGGATGGGTGGCTGATGGATGGATGGATGGGTGGCTGATGGATGGATGATGGATACATGATGGATGGATGGGTGATGGATGGATGGATGGTGTTTGTTGGATGATGGATGCATGATGGATGGATGGATGGATGGATGATGGTTGGATGTAGATGGATGGGTGATGGATGGATGGATGGATGGATGAGTGGGTGGCTGGTGGATGGATGGAAGGTGCCTGGTGACCTTCATTCGTCCGTCTTTCAGGAACAAGTGGAGTATGTCTTCCTCATCATCTTCACGGTGGAGACCTTCCTGAAGATCCTGGCCTACGGGCTGGTGATGCACCCCAGCTCCTACATCATAGCGGCTGGGATATCTGCTTTCGACTTCGTCATCGTCATCGTGGGGTGAGCGCCCTTGAACCTCAAGGCGCCAGCGCCCTCTGAAGGGCGTCCTGAAGAGCGCTCATTGCTCAGCGAGGATGAGGAGCAGCCCAGGACTGATGTGGTGCTCTGACCTTTCGGGACCTTTGGAAGCTCGGAAGCTCGTCTTCCTCGGTCTGCAGCTCACCCTCGCTGATCTGGGCCGCTCGTGGTTCGTGCCGCTGCCCTCAGACGCGTTTGCTGTCCTCCGCTGCTCTGTGTGCTGCGTCTTTGTGTCTGAGCAGCAGTAAATCGGATGTGACTGAAGGAAACTCTGCGAGCTCCCGTTTGCGGACGGAGGAGAAGAAACCCTGCAGCGCAGCCACGATTTATCCCACTTTAGTGGCTTTTTGTGTTGAGTGTGTGTGACAGCTGACCGGGATCACTGTACAGTGGGATTAAACACACACATCCATTGTCCCGACGTAAACACGGGGGCCATAGCGCCGCGGCGATGGCGATGACGCAAGCTAGCACCCCGCTGAGCTCAGGTTCTCTGTGATCTTTAACAAACTTTTTATCATGCTGATTTAATCTAGAGGCAAAATTGGATTTTGGCTCTAATTTGAAAAGATTTTGTTTGACAGGGCTAACAAATGAGCATAACATTGACATGTGACCTCAGGCGTATACCCTCTACAGCTGGGGTGGGCAATTATTTAGCCTGAAGGGCCACGTTGGGTTTTTAGATCTTGATGAAGGGGCCGGCCGGGGAAGTCCTGAACCTTGTTCTAGCAATCTGTCGACAGCCCTCTTCATTTGGTTTTGGAGAATTATTGTAGAAGGCTCTGTGGGTGGGTCGTAATTCGCCAGACCTATGTGGCCCAGACACTCAGATTTGCCCACCTCTGCTATACAGTTTTCTTTGTGAATCCAGTCAAAGAAGCATTGAAATTCATTTAAATCCATTTTTTGTCATCAGTATGAAGAGGATTGAGTGACAGCACTACCAACAGGTGTGTTGCTTTATGCCTGTAGCCTCGCCCGGTGGTCTGATATTCGTGTGGAGCTTACAAGCCGTGGGTTTTTCTGGAACATTCTGGCCAGCAGCAGAGGCACCTGCTGAGGTGTCATCTGATCCTGCAGAGATTTGTCCTCTATATTCCTTTTGTTTTTGCCCTAACAACCTGAGGGTGATGTTGCTGCAGACCGTTGTCATGGTAACAGTGCCAGAGGACACGCTGGTTCACAGCCGGAGACGGTGCCGTATGTGGGACAGGGGAGCTGTCTTAGTCTGTCGGCACTTATGGAATTAACGGCTCGGGATCCTTTTTTCCTGAAACACACCAAGATGGATGGCTGTAAATGCAGATGTTCATTCAGGGTAGTTTTTAGCGTAGATCAGGAATTGCACCAACCTTGGGCCGGGGCTGTGGCCAGCGATGAACCTATTTAATCCGGCCTAGAGCCTTCACAATAATTTCTCCAAAAACCAAATTAAGACGGTTGTCAGCTTGATTGGTTAGAAAAAGGTTCAGGACCCCCTTAGCTAGCAGCTATATGTCCTCTCCAAGAGGTGGGTGACTTGTCATTTGGAGCTTCGTATCCATCTCTAGTTGGACCAGTTTAGAGGCTCCTCAACATATTTCCTCAGTCAATAGTCCATCAAGCAGGATTTTTAGCTAACCTCTGAGCCTCATGTGTGGGGGTTAGCTTCCTGCCCCACCGGCCCCTTCATCAAGATCTACAACCCACTGTGGCCCTTCAGGCTAAAGAATTGCCCACCAGTGGTGTAGATGATGCTGTTGCTCAGGTACCAGGTCTGTCTCACAGGGCCGGTCTGGTTCTGAGGAGATGTGCACCGAAGAGCGCGCTCGCTCCTTCACTTCACACCTTCCACAGCAGCAAGCTGCCGCTCAGTATTTCTTCCTCTTTGATGCAGGTTGTTCAAGCGTTGTCTTGGAAACGATGACTCATAAATCTGGGGAACAGGCGACGACTCATCATGTGCCGGGAAAACCTGGAGGTTTGGACGTCAAAGCTCTGAGAGCCTTCAGAGTCCTGAGGCCCCTCAGGCTGGTCTCTGGAGTGCCCAGTGAGTTGTGTGTGTGTGTGTGTGTGTGTGTGTGTGTGTGTGTGTACTCACTTTATAATGCATGCTGCTATCAAAGTGAGGACATTTTAGCTGGTTTTGAGGGTTCGACTTGGTTTAAGGTTTGGGGTTCGAATTGGGCTAGTTCAGGGTCAGGGTCATGGGTTAGTTCAGATGGTTAGAGATTGGGTTAGGGCAGGGGTGGGCAGTTATTTAGCCTGAAGGGCCATGTTGGGTTGTAGATGTTGATGAAGGGGCCGGCCAGGTGGTGCAGGAAGCTAACCCCCAAAAGAGGATCAGAGGTTGAAACAAAATCGAGCTTGAAGGACTAATGAAAAATATTTAGGCGAGCCTGTAATTAGCTAACTAAGATGGATGATGAAGCTCCACATGATGTTTGACCCCACCTTCTTGAGAGGACATGTTAGCATGCTAGCTGAAGGGGGGGTCTGAACCTTTTCTAACCAGTCAAGCTGACAACCTTCTTAATTTGTCTTTTGGAGAAATTATTTTGAAGACTGTGCGGACCAGATTAAATAGTTCATACAGACCTATGTATTTGGGCATGGTTGCCCACCTCTGGGTTAGGGGTTGGTTAATACATTACATTACGATACAGCTCTTCATCTCCACGTGTCTGTCAGGCCTGCAGATTGTGCTGAGCTCCATCATGAGCCATGGTTCCTCTGCTCCACATCGCCTTGCTGGTGCTCTTCGTCATCATCATCTACGACATCATTGGTCTGGAGCTCTTCATCGGACGCATGCACAGAACCTGCTACTACACAGCAACAAATTTGACCCAGCGTCTGGCAGATCGTGGTCTTGGGCAGAGTCGGGGACACATGCAGATGGGTCTCTGAGGTGAAAAGATGACAGGGGAGGAGTTGAAGGGTTGTGTGGTGGAACCGCCGGTTCTGTTGCCGCTACGCTGATTTCGCTGGTTTTCCGTTCCAGATAATTACGTGGAGGACGACCCGGTTCCGTGCGCGTTTGCCGGTCACGGCCGTCAGTGTGTCGTCAACGGCTCAGAGTGTCGGGGAGGTGGGGCCCGGTCCCCAGCGGAGAAGGAATCACCAACCCGACCTTCTTCTTCGCCATGTTGACTGTGAGTGCATCACCATGGAGGGATGGACCGACGTGCTCTACTGGGTAAAGAACCTGCCGAGAACTTCTCATCGGTTTACTTATGAAAGCACAAGCACAACCCCGCATGTCTGTGTGTGTGTGTGTGTGTGTGTGTGTGTGTGTGTGTGTGCGCAGATATGAATAGCGTATAAGTTCGAACTGCCCTGGGTTTATTTCGTCAGCCTGGTGATTTTTGGATCTTTCTTCGTTCTCAACCTGGTTCTGGGTGTCCTCAGCGGGTGTGTCCTGCTCACCTTTGACCTTGCGATTCTACCTTCATCGTAACCTACAGAAATAGATCTGGGGGGTGTGAGACGGCTCTTCCTTTTCCGCGGGGTTTAATGAAGGCTGCCTGAACATTGCAGAGAGTTCAGTAAAGAGAGCCAAAAGCGTGGAGACTTCAAGCTCAGGGCAGCAGAATGGAGGAAGAAGACCTGTGTGGGTACATGGACTGGATCACGCAGGCTGAGGACATGGACGACCTGGACGAGGACGGAAACCCCGTAAGACCAACACCCGTGCATCGGCATCAGTCTCAGGTGAACGTCGGAGCCCGTTTAAAGGTTTAACCCTCCGCGTTCACCCTGCAGTCACTACTGGCCGGTCGTATTCCACCAGCCTGCAGAATTACGTTGGTTTGACGTTCTCAGTTAGTTTTATTTAATTAAAAAAAAAAAAATTAAAAAAAATTAAAAATCACGTGACTGTTTTGTAAGTGAAACTCGGTCTTGGAGTCTTGGAGTCCATCCAAAGGTAAGATTTATGACTTTCACGCTGAACTAAAAGCTTTCTTTGGCTGCCCGTCTTCCCGTCCGCCTCCCTGCCTGACTCTCGTCTGCCTGCCTGCCTGTCTCTCTGCCTGCCTGCCTGCCTGCCTGCCTGCCTGTCAGGTCCGTCGCTGGGCGATCTGTCAGATAAGAAGAGAGGAAAGTTCGGATAGTTCCAGTCACTCCATCGAAACTCACGGTGAAACGCTCTTTTTAATCTGTGATTTACACTAATTAACCCCTTTACAAGTGTGTGCGTGTGTGTGCGTGCGTGTGCGTGTGTGTGTGTGTGTGTGTTCTTTCTTCAGTCTAAATGTACAAAGTGAAAGATAAAGATAACATCTGGGTCTCTGGGCCGTTTCTGCGACCCTGATTCCGATCACCGGGTTTCTAAACATAAAGCTTTCATACAGTCAGTGGCCCTCACGTATCAGTCTTGTGTGAAAGCGTCGCCAGATCGACGCAGGAGTCATAGTACCAAAGACAACTCGGCTAATCGTCGTCATTAACATGTTCCGCCCTTAAGTATTCATGTTTCAGATGCCCCGCCCACTGAAGTCAACGTTGAAAGGAGAAAACTGAGAAACAATCGAAACTTTCCCGAGCTGGAAGTTGTTCCCCTCGAGTCTGAGGTGGAGGTTAAACAAGGAGGCGCTTTTGTAAGCGTGAAAACTGGTGTCCAGAAAAACTCTGTCTGGAGAACGACGACAGCGGCGGGAGCAGCGCGCACGCCCTGCTCTGGCGGTTCACCAGTTATTAGATATTCTGTCAA
The DNA here is from genome assembly GCA_015343265.1 of Pao palembangensis. Classification (NCBI taxonomy): domain Eukaryota; kingdom Metazoa; phylum Chordata; class Actinopteri; order Tetraodontiformes; family Tetraodontidae; genus Pao; species Pao palembangensis. The sequence goes on along the minus strand of CM027090.1, from coordinate 14,051,709 downwards.
TGACCACAAAAAACAAACAAAACAGAATGGAATTAAGTCAGGAAAACCGAAATAATTACACTGAAAAACAAACTCGGGTATCTGAGTGTGTGGTGTATTTATGAGGACAGTGGTGAAAAAGAATGTTGTCTTGGAGCTAATGTTGAATTTTGTGTGTTTTAGCGAGTCTTCCTGCCAGCGAAACAGCATCTGAAAACACGGTAAACATCGACGAAGAGCACACCAACTGCTGCCAAGCCTGCTGGTAACACACACACACACACACACACACACACACACACACACACTACTATGTATGCAGATGTTTAGTTGCCTGCGAGGTTTTTCAGCTACATGCTCGTTTCAGGTCACGGGTGATGAAAATCAGCTGCTGGTGAGTTCACAGACCGTCGTTTTTTTTAAGGACAGCACATTCTTCAATCTCACCGTCCTCCTCCTCCTCCGTCACAGTCGACGCTGCCCGCTGGAACCGCGTTTGCCGTCGGAACTGTCGCACCGCCGTAAAATCCACGACGTTCTATTGGGTGGTTCTGCTGCTAGTGTTTCTCAACACCTCCCTCAGTGCCTCTGAACACTACAACCAACCTTTGTGGCTCACGCAGGTCCAAGGTATCAACACGGGTTCCCGCAAGTGAAGCTCATAACATTTATCTACAGAAGTACCACAAGAAAAAGTCCTCACTGATAGAGTAAAACCACACAGAGAACTTACATCCTCCAAGTCAGTCGCTCCGTCACAACCTCATCAGGCAAATCTGTGACCACAAATATAAACTTACCCTATTTTTCGGACTATAAGTCGCTCCCAGAGTATAAGTCGCAACAGTCAAAAAATGCATCATGAAGGAGAAACAAACATAAACATAAGTCGCACTGGACTATCAGTGGCATTTTGTTTTTTCTAATGCATTTTACAAAATCCAAGACCAAGAACAGACATTTCATCCAAAAAGGCAAGTTATAATAATAACAATAGAATATAGAACAACAGACTGAATAAGTGTCAGGTATGATAACGTAACACATTAGAATAGAATAGAATAGAATATCGCAGACATGGGAAATTCGCTCCTTAGCAGCAACCATCAGCAATAACTACAATAATATTTACAGCAAGATATTTACAGCAAGAGGGCTAGGGTAGAAACCGGTGTGGCAGATTACAGCAATTAACAGCAAGCTAAATGTGCAAAGACTAAAGTGCAAAATGTGCAACTAGAAAGTACCATACAAATGTGCAACATGAAAGACATAAACATGAGGAACATGAACAGAACATAGGTGGGAGGATGAAAAGGCAGAATTAACCTAACAAGCTCGCTACTCCAACAAGCTAGTTACTGGTTAGCAAGTTTAGCTAAACCTCCATCTCATTCCACATCACTGAATCCAGTGATTCTTCATCCTCGGTGAAGAGGAGTTTCTTTTGGGGGCATTTGTGTTCAGTCTTTCTCAGTTGTCTTTAAGTGAATGTTTAAATTAATTTTCAGTGGTACAGGAGTAGCACATACCGGTAGTTGTCACAAGCCTAGAGCGCCCTCTCGCGGCTGGTGACTAGTAATTGTGTTTTTCATTGCAGACATCGCCAACAAGGTGCTGCTGTCTCTCTTCACCGTGGAGATGCTGCTGAAGATAGCACAGTCTGACAGCTCACTACTTTGTGGCGTTCTTCAACCGCTTCGACTGTTTCGTGGTGTGCGGGGGAATCGTGGAGACCATCCTGGTGGAGATGGAGATCATGCCTCCTCTGGGGATCTCCGTGCTGCGCTGTGTCCGTCTGCTCAGGATTTACTGGGGTAGCAGTAATGGCTCCAGCCGAAATGCTCTACGCAGTAGTTCCTCCCCCTCCCTGATGCGGTTCTTTCCACGCAGACATTGGACGGCGTTGTCCGGTCTGGTGGCGTCGCTGTTGAATTCGATGAAGTCCATCGCCTCCCTCTTGCTCCTCCTCTTCCTCTTCCTCATCATCTTCGCTCTGTTCGGCATGCAGCTGTTTGGGAGGAAATTCAACCCATTGAGGCATAGATAAGCATAGCCACGTTCGACTCCTTCCCGCAGGCGCTGCTCACCTGCTTCCAGGTAACAGGAAGTGACACGTGCGTCCGTTCTCCTGTCCTCTGGCTGACATTCAAATCAGAAACAGAACATTGGACATATTGGCCCTCGTGTATCAATCTTGTGTAGAAACGTGCTGGAGTCATGGTGCAAAAAGACCACAAAGTGCGATTCAGAATATTTCGTATATGGCCAATCCCAGCGTAAGAATCAGCGGGTCCTGATAAATGCGGCGGCTGAAAACGGTTGTCGTCCTTTGTACTTTAAATATTCATGCACCAGGCCCGCCCACTGAACGCCAACACTGAGAGAAGAAACCTGAGAAAGAAACGAAACTTTTTCGAGCTAGAAGTTGACCCCATCCGGCTTTCAGGAGGATGGTTCCTCCTTGTAAGCCTGGTCCTGCTCAAGGTTTCTTCCTGTTAAAAGGGAGTTTCTGCTGCCACTGTGCTTACCTGGGGGTTCTGGCTCTGGGTTTCTGCCTCTGGAAAGCACCTAGAGACTATAGTTATTGTAAGAGGCGCTATATAAAATGAGTTGAATTGAACTGAATTGATCCTCTTGAGTCTGGGGTGGAGGTTAAACAAGGAGGAGGTTAAACAGTGCACGTGTGCGCGCACTGTTGAAGCGACATTGCTGCTTTGTTATAGTTATTAGATCTTCTGTCAACGACCACGAAAGAAACAGAAAACATTTACTCTGACAAAAAGGACAAGATTCAACAAAACAACAACAAAAAGGAAGGAATTCATTCAGAAAAATGGGAATAATTCCATTGAAAACTAACCTAAACATGAGTTTCTCAGGAAAAACCATGTTGTTATGGTTTTATCAGGTGCAGTGAAACGCTTCCATAAAAACAGATATATTTACTTATTTTATTCAGCGATATTTGTTGACTTTTTAATCTGTACGGAATATGTGGCTGCCTGTGCAGTTGCGCTTATTTACCTGTAGTCACTGGTGTGTGTGCAGATCCTGACTGGTGAGGACTGGAATGTAGTCGTGTATGACGGTATCATGGCGTACGGCGGTCCCGTTTTTCCCGGGATGATCGTCTGTGTGTACTTTGTCATCCTCTTCATCTGTGGCAACTTATCCTTCACCTTCATCGGAGATACTGGGGAGCACACGCCCGCACACACACACATGCCCTTTTACACTCACACGCTGATTTTACTTAACAAGCGTCAGACATCCTCCTGAATGTCTTCTTGGCCATTGCCGTCGACAACCTGGCAGGAGGAGACAGTGACAACAAGAAGAAAGAGTGAGTAACGGAGGAATAAAAGGAGGACGAAACCCACTGAAGTTGGGAGGCGGCGGCGGGAGGGCGAGGAGAGGAGGAGCTTCTAATTCGCTGTTTCTTGTTTGGACCCCAGTGAGAAGACAGGAGGAGCAGAGGAGGAAGGGGCTGAGGAAGAAGAGGAAGTGAAGGTGAAAAAAGACATTGGGAAAACGGAGAAAAAGATGTAAAACCCCATCGTATAATAAATGCGATCGATATCTACGATGTCATTATCAGTTTATGCAAGTAGACTTACACAAGCGTAATTATTGTTACGTATAAATGACTTGGAAGCATTTTTGCATGTGGAATTATGTTAGGTGCTGCAGTGCTGCATCAGTGTCAGGGTCTCTGCGCAGGTGGACATCGATGAAGACACCGAGTATGAGGAGGAAGAGGAGCTCCACGAGGAAGAGGATGGTCAGTCATCTCGCTCCTCCTGTCGTAACCTGCTCCTTCCTCTCTTCCTGTCTTTCAGTAGAGTCTCATCTCTCTCTTTTCCGCTGGTAGATGGAGGAGTCCAGTTAAAGATGGCCGACCTGGCGCCTCCCAAGGAGAAGATTCTTCCCATCCCAGAAGGCAGCGCCTTCTTTTGCCTGAGCAAGACAAACCCGTGAGTCTGACAGAACCAAATACTTGTGTGTGTGTCAGTTCACAGGAATCCAAATGAACCTGTCTGTCTGTCTGTGTCTGTCTGTCTCCAGGATCCGTGTGGCCTGTCACACTCTGATCCACCATCACATCTTCACCAACCTCATCCTGGTCTTCATCATCCTCCTTGTGCTGGGCGCAGCGCCGAGACCCCATTGGCCTTTCCTTCCCATAGCACCGTGAGTCCCACGTGTCCGGGACTGTGTTTTTTTCTCTTTCTGAGGTTAAAGTTGTGTTTCAGGTGTGCGCCACCCAGGAACACCCAGCACGCCACTGGTGTCTCTTCAAATGTTCATTAATATCACATTAAGGCTTTAATTAGCTCTTACCAGAGATTAGGAGCTCAAACAATGTCGATTTATTGGCGGATGATTACCAATTGAGGCAGATTTTGTGTTTCTTGATAATGTTGAATTAAGAGGCAGAGTGAAAGAGTGAGACTGAATCTATGGTTCCTCCATTGGTAGTGATGTCATGTGGTCTGAACCGGGGGCGGGGCTTAAGCAGATTCCACGGCAGAAGTGGGTCAATGACTAACCGGGTTAAAGAAGGAAACACAGAGTCACCGCGGGCAGAAGAAAAATCACCAGTTTTACCATCTGATCCTGGGACACAAAACACACACACACACACACACACACACACACACACACACATAACCTCTGTCATATTATCTAATCCTTCCCTCACTAGAAGTCTAATGTTTTAGTTCGAGGTCCAATAGGTCCAATAGTTTGGCCCCTTTACAACAGGTCAAAGTAAACCCCTTTCATGTTGAAGACACACACACACACACACACACACACACACACAGATGTTAACTGTACTGTAACAGCATCTGCACCAAAGCAAATGTGTTCTTTAACAAGCGGCTAAGGTTTTCCGGCCTAAAGCAGTTATATAATCGTCTCCCCGTCCACTCGGTGGGAACATTTACGTGTTTATTTATTACCAACCTGTGAACGTCCAGAGCTTCCTCTTGTTTCTGCTTGTGTTTGTGCAGATTTTGGGTTATGCAGACTACGCCTTCACCTCCATTTTCACTGTGGAATTCTGTTAAGGTAAGTCCCTCAGCTGGAAGGGCACCGCCTCCCCGACTGAAATCATGTTGATGGACTTGTTTCAGATGACGGTCCACGGAGCGTTCCTCCACCAGGGCTCCTTCTGCAGGAACTGGTTTAACTTGCTGGATCTGCTGGTCGTCAGTGTCTCACTGGTCTCCTTCTTCCTCCAGTTAGTGTCAAGTCCGATGATTTCCAGGACACGTCACCCCGTTTGGCCCGGCAGCCCAAGGAACAAGCCGGTGCTGCTCCTGCTGATTCACTGCGTGTCCTTGCAGCTCCAGTGCAATCTCTGTGGTCAAGATCCTGAGAGTCCTCCGTGTGCTCAGACCTTTGAGAGCCATCAACAGAGCCAAGGGACTGAAGGTGCGGCTCGGTTTTTACTTTTGACCTCTATAGTTCTTCCAAAAAAAAAAACCTGACACAGGACGGAGCCCTAGGTTCAGGTTACTTCATAGTTTTAAACCCCAGACTCTGGGTTCAGAACTTCTTTGTGACTCTTTACATCGTAACCCTTGTGTTCCAGCACGTGGTCCAGTGTGTGTTTGTGGCCATCAGGACCATCGGAAACATCATGATTGTCACAACTCTTCTGCAGTTCATGTTTGCCTGCATCGGAGTCCAGCTTTTCAAGGTGATAGTGAAGAAAAAGTGCTTTGTCCTCTTCAACTGAATCTTTTTTAGTAATAATGACCATATATCCATATTATTATTCGATCAGACTCAGGGGTGGGCAATTGTTTAGCCTGAAGGGCCACATTGAGTTGTAGATGTTGATGAAGGGGCCGGCCAGGTGGTGCAGGAAGCTAACCCCCCAAATGAGGATCAGGAGTTGCTTCTAAATCCTGTGATGGACTGACTGAGAAAATATGTTGAAGAGCCTGTAAATTGGTCCAACTAGAGATGGATGAAGCTCCAGATGATGTTTGGCCCCAAATTCTTGAGAGGACATGTTAGCATGCTAGCTGAAGGGGGGTCTGAACCTTTTTCTAACCAGTCAAGCTGACAACCCTCTTCATTTGGCTGTTGGAGAACAATTGTGAAGGCTCTGCGGGCCGGATTAAACAGTTCATCGGGCCACATGTGGCCCCGGCCCTTAGTTTGCCCACCTCTGGACTACACTGAACCACCCTGTAGGATCCACCCTGTCGTGACCTCTGGGACGTATGAAGAAAAGACACGAGGACAGTTTAACAGGAAGTCTCTTCTTACTCTTCTTTCAGGGAAAAAATTCTGCTCGCTGCAGATGAGGCCAAACACACCCCAGATCAGTGCAAGTAAGGTTCAAACTTTAAAGCTTCAACCGAAAGTCTGTTCTTCATATGTTGTGATATCTGTGTGTGTGTATGTGTGTGTGTGTGTGTGTGTGTGTGTGTGTTCAGGGGAACCTTCGTGGTGTATAAAGATGGAATCTTCAGCCATCAGCTAATTCAGAGAGAGAGGATTTGGCACAACAGTGACTAACTTTGATAATGTGTTGTTGGGAATGATGGCGCTCTTCACCGTGTCCACCTTTGAAGGGTGGCCAGCGTGAGTGTTCCCTTCACACCCTTCTATTCATGCGGTTAGAAGACAGACACACTGAGGCTTCTCTTTCCAGTTTGCTGTATAAAGCCATCGATGCTAACGGAGAGAATTCCGGCCCCATCTACAACTACCGGCGTGGAATCTCCATCTTCTTCATCGTCTACATCATCATCATCGCCTTCTTTATGATGAACATCTTTGTGGGTTTTGTCATCATCACGTTTAGAGAGCAGGGAGAACAGGAGTACAAGAACTGTGAGCTGGATAAGAACCAGGTAAACAGCGGAGCTGAGAACACTTGAAACACAGTCTTCTCATCTTCCTCAGCGTTCTGTTACCTGCATCTGAGAACTTCCTGACTCTGCACACCAGAGGCTTTACAAAGCTGACCTGGGTACAGAGAGCTGCATCTGATCGCAGACCTCTAAATAAACAAGCTGAAACCACATCAGAAGACATCAAAGCAGAGTAGAAGAGGCTGTAAACAAGCTTCGCCCTCACACTTCCTCCACGCGTGTGTGTGTGTGTGTGTCTGTGTGTTTAGCGTCAGTGTGTGGAGTACGCTCTGAAAGCTCAGCCGCTGAAACTGTACATCCCAAAGAACGCAGTTCAGTACAAGTTCTGGGCCATCATCAACTCCACTGGATTTGAGTACGTCATGTTCGTGCTCATCCTGCTCAACACGGTCACTCTGGCCATTCAGGTAAACTGGAAGGACGCTAAAAAGCGTACAAAAGCGCGTAAATTACTGGAGCAACGCTGTGGTTTTGTCTGCTGCCTCACACCGAACAGTCCAAAACCTTCAGCCACGTCATGGACATCCTCAACATGGTGTTCACCGGCCTCTTCACCGTGGAGATGCTGCTGAAGCTGCTGGCGCTCAGGCCCAGGGTGAGCTCCGAACAGCTTCCACACGAGGCTTCCGCGTCAGTCACACACAAACACGCCCTGGCTCGGCTTCTGAGAGGTGCTCTTCTCTCGCAGCATTACTTTGTGGATGCCTGGAACTCGTTTGATGCTCTGATCGTGGTGGGCAGCGTTGTGGATATCGTGGTCACAGAGTTCAGCGTGAGTAATGGCGGGTTTTGGAGACCTCACCCCACCTGGAGCCCTCGTACCTGTCTGTCTGTCTGTCTGTCTGTCTGTCCGTCAGAGTGGGGAGGACAGCTCTCGCGTCTCTATAACCTTCTTCCGCCTGTTTCGAGTGATGCGATTGGTCAAGCTGCTGAGCAAAGGGGAGGGAATCCGGACGCTGTTGGGGACGTTCATCAAATCTTTGCAGGTTAGTGGTGGTGGTGGAGGCGAGGGTCTAACATAGCGGTATCAAACATAGGCGGTAATACCCTACTCCTCCTCTTCTCTCTCAGGCTCTGCCCTATGTCGCTCTGCTCATTGCCATGATTTTCTTCATCTATGCTGTCATCGGGATGCAGGTAAGAAAAAAAAATGGACCCACAGCTAGATTCTTTTAGCTTCATATATCATGTGTCCTCCATTAGTTTCCAACAGAACGTAGAGGGAAGCATCACTAAGCCAGTTCGTCTGTGTGTCTATTAGACTTTTGGAAAAGATGCAATGCAGGATTACACTCAGATCAACAGAAACAACAACTTCTAGACCTTTCCCCAGGCAGTTCTCCTTCTTTTCAGGTCAGTTCTTCCTGTCAGATACTTGTTTTTACCTCAGAAGTTAGACCAGAGGTGGGCAAACTAAGGTCCGGGGGCCACTTGTGGCTCAATAAACTACTTAATCCGGCCCGCAGAGCCTTCACAATAATTTCTCCAAAAGCCAAATGAAGAGGGTTGTCGGCTTGATTGGTTAGAAAAAAGGTTCAGACCCCTTCAGCTAGCATGCTAACATGTCCTCTCAGAAGGTGGGGCCAAACATCATTTGGAGCTTCATCATCCGTCCATCAAGGAGGATTTTTAGCTAACCTCTGATCCTCATTTGGGGGGTTAGATTCTGCGCCACCTGTCCGGCCCCTTCATCAAGATCTACAACCCAATGTGGCCCTTCAGGCTAAAGAATTGCCCACCCCTGCGTTAGATGGCCAGTGTGCGTAGTCTTCACCTTGTGATGTAGTTCTGCTGTGTGTTGCCATTGTGGCTGGGTGTGCTTGCTACAGGTGAGGCGTGGCAGGAGATCATGTTGGCCAGTCTCCCAGGGAAACGATGTGACTCAGAGTCAGACTACGAACCAGGGGAAGAGTTTAGCTGCGGCGCAACATTTGCCATCGTTTATTTCATCCAGCTTCTTCATGCTGTGTGCATTTCTGGTCAGAAACCACACACACACACACACACACACACAGGCACACACTGACCTTCATTCCCCTTCAGATCATTAACCTGTTTGTCGCTGTCATCATGGACAACTTTGACTATCTGACGCGTGATTGGTCGATTCTGGGCCCGCACCACTTGGACGAGTTTAAGAGGATCTGGTCTGAATATGATCCAGAAGCCAAGTATGTCTGGAGTAAAGCTCTGCCTGAACTTCCTTATCGTTACTCCTGATGTGTTTTTATTGTTTACCAAATCGGAACATCGTGACCAGTCAGTGATAAATGACTGTAATCATTAATCGTCTTCTTCCTTCTCTCAGAGGTCGTATTAAACACCTGGACGTTGTGGCTCTGCTCAGGAGGATTCAGCCTCCTCTGGGTTTTGGCAAGCTCTGTCCTCACAGAGTGGCCTGTAAGGTAAAATACGCCAGCCAGCTTTATTTCTGTCAGATTTAAATGTGTAGAAACGATCGCTAGAAATTTTTAAAAAACCAGAAATGTGCAACAAGATAGATCAGAGGTGGGCAAACTGAGGCCCGGGGGCCACATAATGAATGAACTATTTAATCAAGCCCTGGAGAGCCTTCTGATAATTTCTCCAAGCCAAATGAGGGGTTGTCAGCGATTGGTTAAGAAAAAGGTTCAGACCCCCCCTTCAGCTAGCATACTAACATGTCCTCTCAGAAGGTGGGGGCCATCATCTGGGCATCATCTAGTCTCTAGTTGGACCAGTTCTGATCTTCAGAATATTTTCTCGGTCATTAGTCCTTCAAGCTCGATTTTTAGCTAACCTCCGATCCTCATTTGGGGGGTTAGATTTCTGCACCACCTGTCCGGCCCCTTGATCAAGATCTACAACCCAATGTGGCCCTTCAGGCTAAATAATTGCCCACCCCTGCTTTAAGAGGAAGTAGCATTTTTACCGAGTGGTCTTGGTCTCTTCCAGCGTTTGGTGGCCATGAACATGCCTCTGAACAGCGACGGCATGGTCACCTTTAACGCTACTCTCTTTGCGCTGGTTCGCACCGCCCTCAAGATTAAAACCGACGGTATGTGATGTGAACATTAGACAGTGACGATGATCATGGTGCGACGTTGGAGATGGATTTGTTGAGAAAATAAACGATAAAGCTCCGCCCTCTATGGCCTCTTGGTAGGTGTCCCTGAACAGGAGAACGAAGAGCTGAGAGCAATCATCAAGAAAATCTGGAAGAGAATGAAGCCAAAACTTCTGGATGAAGTAATTCCACCCCACAAAGGTACTGATGAAATTACAAGGACAACAGTAGGAACGACTGAAATTGCAGCTATAATATCGGTAGTAGAACACAACATGCTAAAACTACAACAGACGTCGTCAATACCTTGAGAAGCACAGCACTGATTCTGATGCTAACGACTACCGAAGCAGCGTGGACTGTACGATACACTGTTGTATCCAGATCCAGCTGGCAACAGCACTGACTCCTGTCTGTCCGTCTCTCAGAGGAGGAAGTGACCGTCGGGAAGTTTTATGCAACGTTCTCCATTCAGGATTACTTCCAGGAAGTTCCAGGAGAAGGAAAGGAGAAAGAGCTTTGCAGGAGAGACGGATGACACAAACCCATCCGCTGTACAGGTCTGTCTGCCTACCTGGCTGTCTGCCTGTCTGCCTGTGTCTCATCTGTGTGTGTGTGTGTGTGTGTACAGTTATGCAAGGCTGGGCTGAAGACCCTGCAGGATCTGGGTCCAGAAATGCGTCTGGCTCTGAACGAGGACCTGGAGGAGGATGAGGACGAGGCGATGATGGAGGAGGGAGGCTGGAGGAAAACGCCGCCTACAAGGTTAGTGTCATCTGTGTGGTCTCGCTCTGGTCGTCGTTCTAAAACCGCCGCGTGAACGTGAGCAGAACGAGAGTTCCTGATAATTAGTGATGGTGATCGCTCCTCCTCTGCAGAGCGCAAACGAATTTGGGCCAGAGAAAGACAGACAAGGCTCTGCTCTGAACACACCCACAGGTAGGTGGATGGACGGATGGATGATGGATAGATGGATGGATGGATGGATGATTGGACGATTGATGGATGGATGGTTGGATGTGAGGGTGAATGGATGGATGGATGTGAGGGTAAATGAATAGATGGATGGATGGATGAATGATGATTGGTCAATTGATGGATGAATGGAAGGATGGATGGATGGATGGATGGATGGATGCATTGAGGGGTGGATGGAGGGTGAATGGATGTGACAGTGAATGGATGGATGAATCAATGGACAGATGGATAGATGGATGGATGTAAGGGTGAATTGATGGATGGGTGGAAGGATGGATGGATAGAATTGAAGGATGAATGGATGGATGGATGTAGGGTTAGATTGATGGATGGCTGGATGAATTAATGGATGGATGATGGTTGGCTGATGGATGGATGAATGGATGGATGTGGATGGAAGGGTGGATGGATGAATGGATGGATGAATGGATGATGGATGGATGGATGGATGGATGATAGATGATGGATGGATGAATGGATGATGAATGGATGGATGGGTGGAAGGGGTGAATGGATGGATGAATGGATGATGGATGGATGAATGGATGATGGATAGATGGATGATGGATGGATGATGATAGATGATGGGTGGATGGATGGGTGGAAGGGTGAATTGATGGATGAATGGATGATGGATGAATGGATGATGGCTGGATGGATGGATGGATGATGGCTGGATGGATGGATGATGAATGGATGGATGGATGGATGATGGCTGGATGGATGGATAATAGATGATGGACGGATGGATGGAAGGGTGGATGGATGGATGGATGGATGGATGGATGGATGATGGATGGATGGATGGATGGATGATGGATGGATGATGATAGATGATGGGTTGGATGGATGGGTGGAAGGGTGAATTGATGGATGAATGGATGATGGCTGGATGGATGGATGATAGATGATGGATGGATGAATGGATGATGAATGGATGGATGGGTGGAAGGGTGAATGGATGGATGAATGGATGATGGATGGATGGATGATGGATGGATGATGATAGATGATGGGTGGATGGATGGGTGGAAGGGTGAATTGATGGATGAATGGATGGATGAATGGATGATGGCTGGATGGATGGATGATGGATGGATGATGGATGGATCATGCTATGCTGCTAACTTGTCTGGAATGACCTTCTCTCCACAGGTCCTGGTGGTGTTGTCGGGGATAGGGGGGTGTCTAACGGGGGTCTGATCCATCGGGTGGGTTCTCTTGCAAAAATACTTAAGCCGGGGAGTGACCCGCAGGGAACACTTCGCCCGCGACAGCAAGAGGGCGTCCTTCAATCCACCACCATTCCCGTCATCCATCAGGAAGGAGGGGCGAGCTGGACTACAGCCACAAGAGACCGTCGTACTACAAACATGGAAGGTAAAAGCAGGAGGGCAACTGTGACACTATGACTGACACATTTTTCTCAAGCGCAGACATTAACTTTCAGGGAGTATGTGCGTTGCTATGGAAACAAGGTTATTTTGTTTAGCTCTTTGGTGGTTTTCAAAGTGCTGAGACAAAGTTCACATGCGGCTCAGTCAGTCGTCCGTGTCTGTCCCGCAGGAGGGACTCAGAGACAGGTACTGGAGGAAAGAGAGCACGATGGAAGCATCACGGAGATCAGAGCTACGGCAGAGAGGAGGGACAGCGACAGCATCACCTCCCGAGACAGGTACCTGACCTCTGACCTTCTGAGCTGTCGACAGCTAACCGAAACGGGTCGGTCACTCGTTACTGTGGTCAGACCCGTCAGCTCTGTGCAGTCGCCATTTCAACGTGGAATTTGCTGTTGTTAGGCATCACCAGAGGTGGGCAAACTAAGGCCCGGGGGCCATATGTGGCCCAGGGAACTGTTTAATCCGACCGCAGGCGGCTTCTGATCATTTCTCCAAAAGCAAATGAAGAGGGTTGTCAGCTTGATTGGTTAGAAAAAGGTTCAGACCCCCCTTCAGCTAGCATGCTAACATGTCCTCTCAAGAAGGTGGGGCCAAACATCATGTGGAGCTTCATCATCCATCTCTAGTTGGACCAGTTTACAGGCTCTTCAAAATACTTTCTCTGTCAATAGTCCATCAATTAACCTCCGATCCTCATTGGGGGGTTAGCTTCCTGCACCACCTGGCGGCCCCCTTCATCAAGATCTAGAACCCACTGTGGCCCTTCAGGCTACATAACTGCTCACCCCTGGTTTAAAGCCTTTGGTGGCTTTAAATCCGGTTAGCCTTAGCTCTGATGTGCAACACTGTGTTAATAGTGCACCCTCAAGGAACACTACCTGATGGAGGCCCCGCTGTGCAGGACCAAACATGAGGGGCTCCCGTACTCACCAACAGCAGCTTCCGGGAGGGAGAAGGACCACGCGCAGACGACTGCTTCCTGCCACACCCACGGGTAGGAGCGCTTCCCCGTCAGGAAGCTGCTGGGTTTTTAACGTAAACGCGGCTCAGGGACGATGTTCCGTTCTACCCGTCAGGTCGGAAGCCATCTTTTAATATCCAGTGTCTCAGGAGGCAGGGCAGCAGCGATGACCTGCCAATGCCCGGGACGTACCACCCCACCTCGCCGCCCCGCTGCACCGCCCATAGGTAAAACACGTGCACACCCACTAGCTCCTCCCACCTCACCTTCAACTCCCCACCCTCCGTCTCTCTTTCCCTCTTCGCCCGCAGATGGTAAACAGTTACGACACTCGTCACTCCGCCGCTCACTCCTCTCCACCGTCTTCAACGCCTGGGCAAACCCGTGCCCATGGCAGTCGCCTCCTCTCTGGCGCCCCTCCATCCTGGTGGAAGAAGGAGGAGGGCTCCCACTTAACAGACAAAGAGGAGGAGGAGGGTAAGAAAGAGTTGCTGGGGAGGCACAAGAGCCAACTCACCTGGGTCTCGCAGGCTGCATGTTCACGCTCAGCTGGAGCTTTAGTGCTGGTCTAGCAGGAAGATGTTCACACCCACAATATACAGGAGATCTGTCTGGATGGGTGGATGGGTGGGTGGATGGATGGGTGGATGGATGGGTGGGTGGGTGGATGGATGGATGGATGGATGGATGGATGGGTGGGTGGGTGAATGGGTGGATGGATGGATGGATGGATGGATGGGTGGGTGGATGGATGAGATGGGTGGATGGGTGGGTGGATGGATGGATGGATGGGTGGATAGATTGGGTGGATGGATGGATGGATGGATGGGTGGATGGATGGATGGATGGATGGATGGACTGACTGACTGAAGGACTAACGGACTGACTGACAGACGGACTGACAGAAGGACAGACTGACGACTGACTGACTGACTGACTGACTGACTGACAGAAGGACAGACTGACGACTGGCTGACTGACTGACTGACTGAAGGACGGCTGACTAACTGACGCTGGAAGGACTGACTGACTGACTGAAGGACTAACGGACTGACTGACGGACTGACTGACTGACTGACTGACTGACAGACTGACAGACTGACTGAAGGACAGACAGACTGACAGACTGACTGACTGAAGGACAGACAGACAGACTGACTGACTGACTGACTGAAGGACTGACTGACTGACTGACTGACTGAAGGACAGACTGACGACTGACTGACTGGCTGACTGACTAACTGACTGAAGAACAGACTGACTGACTGACTGAAGGACTGACTGACTAACTGACTGAAGGACTGACAGACTGACTGACTGACTGACTGACTGACTGACAGACTGACGGACTATCTGAAGGACAGACAGACTGACTGACTGAAGGACAGACAGACAGACTGACTGAAGGACTAACAGACTGACTGAAGGACTGACTGACGGACTGACTGACTGACTGACAGACTGACGGACTGACTGAAGGACTAATGGACTGACTGACTGACTGACGGACTGACGAACGAACTGACTGAAGGACAGACTGACTGACTGACTGACTGACTGACTGAAGGATAGACTGACTGACTGACTGACTGACTGACTGACGGACTGACTGACTGACTGACTGACTGACTGACTGAAGACTGACTGACTGACTGACACAGACTGAGTGACTGACTGAAAGACCAGGCCCGACGACTGACTGACTGAAGACGAATTGAGCCGACTGATTTCGGCTAGCGGACTGACGGACTGACTGACTGACGGCCCAGCTGAGACTGACTGACTGACTGAAGACAGACTGATGACTGACGGCTGACGGCTGACTAGCGACTGGAAGGACTGACTGACTGACGCTGAAGGACTAACGGACTGACTTCGAAGGGCCCCGACTTCAGCGGACTGAGCAGACTGACTGACAGACTGATGGACTGACTGAAGGACTAATGGACTGACTGACTGACTGACGGACTGACGAACAGGCGGCTGAGAAGGACAGACGACTGACTGACTGGCGGACTGACTGACTGGCCCGGCACGGGCTGACGGCTGAAGGATGGGCTGACTGACTGGCGGACTGACTGACTGACGACTGGCGGACTGACGGACTGACTGAAGAACAGCGGCTGACTGACACGGGCGACTGACTGACTGAAGGATGAGCTGACGCTGACTGACTGACTGACTGAAGGACAGACAGACCGACGGACTGACTGACTGACTGACTGACTGACTGAAGGACTGACTGACTGACTGAAGGACAGACTGATGACTGACTGACTGACTGACTGACTAACTGACTGAAGGACTGACTGACTGACAGACTGACGGACTGACTGACTGACTGAAGGACTGACTGACTAACTGACTGAAGGACTGACTGACGGACTGACTGACTGAAGGACTGACTGAAGGACTGACTGACTGACTGAAGGACTAACGGACTGACTGACTGACTGACAGACTGACGGACTGACTGACTGAAAGGACTGACTGACTGACTGACTGACTGAAGGACTAACGGACTGACTGACAGACTGACTGACGGACTGACAGACTGACTGACTGACTAACTGACTGACGGACTGAAGGACTGATGGACTGACAGACTGACTGACTAACTAACTGACTGACTGACTGAAGGACTAACGGACTGACTGACTGAAGGACTGACTGACTGACTGACTGACTGAAGGACTAACGGACTGAAGCTGACTGATGACGGGCTGACCCAGACTGACGGCAGCTAACTGACTGACTGACTGGCCGGACTGAGACTGACGAGCCACCCCAGGTGACTAACTGACTGACGGACTGACTGACTGACTAACTGACTGAAGTACAGACTGACTGACAGACTGACTGACGGACTGAAGGACTGACTGACTGACTGACTAACTGACTGACGGACTGACTGACTGACTGACAGACTGACTGACTGACTGACTGACTGAAGGACTGACTGACTGAAGGACCGACTGAAGGACTGACTGACTAGAACCGACTGGGGCAGCTGACCCAACTGAAGGACTAGCGGACTGACTGACTGACAGACTGACAGACTGACTGACTGACTGACTGACTAACAGACTGGCGGACTGACTGACTGACTAACTGATCGACTGAAGGACTAACGGACTGACTGACAGACTGACTGACGGACTGACAGACTGACTGACTGCCTAACTGACTGACTGACTGACGGACTGAAGGACTGACTGACCACCCCCAGGTGACTAACTGACTGCCGGACTGATGGACTGACTGACTGACTGACTAACTGACTGAAGTACAGACTGACTGACAGACTGACTAACTGACTGACGGACTGAAGGACTGACTGACTGACTGACGGACTAACTGACTGACTGACTGACTGACGTACTGACTGACTGACTGACAGACTGACTGGACTGAAGGACTAACGGACTGACTGCCGGACTGACTGACTGACTGACTGGCTGAAGGACTGACTGACTGAAGGACCGACTGAAGGACTGACTGACTGACTGAAGGACTAGCGGACTGACTGAAGGACGGCCCCAGCCGGACTGATTGACTGAAGGACTGACTGAAGTGCTGACTGACTGACTGAAGGACTAACGGACTGACTGAAGGACTGACTGACGGACTGACAGACTGACTGAAGAACTGACTGACTGACTGACTGACTGACTGACGGACTGACGGACTGACTGACTAACTGACTGAAGGACTGACTGAAGGACTGACTGACTGACTGACGGACTGACTGACTGACTGACTGACTGACTGACTGACTGACGGACTGAAGCTGACTGACTGACAGACGAACTGACTGACTGACTGAACTGACTGACTGGCTGACTGACTGACTGACTAACTGAAGGACTAACGGACTGACTGACTAACTGAGAAGGACTTACGGACTGACTGAAGGACTGACTGACGGACTGACAGACTGAAGGACTGACAGACTAACGGACTGACTGACTGACTGACGGACTGAAGGACTGACAGACTGACCAGACTGACTGACGGACTGACTGACTAACTGACTGAAGTACAGACTGACTGACGGACTGACTGACGGACTGACTGACTGACGGACTGACTGACTGACTGACTGAAGTACAGACTGACGGACTAACTGACTGACGGACTGACTGGCTAACTGACTGAAGTACAGACTGACTGACAGACTGACTGACTGACTGACTGACTGACATGTTTCTTCTTCTCCTCCAGGTGTCAGCGTCACGGCTGCAGCACCCAGACCAGCCTGGTACGGTGGCCCTGGAGGTTCCTCAGGTATTAAAGCTCATGAAAATGCGATGTTCTCCCTGCTCGACGCTCTCTGATTGGCTGTGGTTCTGCTGTAGCTCCTCCTCCCTACAGAGCATACACCACCGCTCCGGGTCCTCGGCAGCTCGGCGCTCAGCTCACAGAGAAGCGAGGCTCGGCTGACAGCCTGGTGGAGGCGGTACGTTGACTGGTTAGCCACACTAGTGGGCGCTCCAGGTAAACGCTCTGCCCTCCCCTCTGCAGGTCCTGATCTCCGAGGGGCTCGGTCTGTCCTTGGACTAGAATTTGTGGCGTTTGCGAAGCGCGAGATTGCTGACGCGTGTCACATGACGGTGGACGAGATGGAATCTGCTGCCAACGACCTGCTTAGCACCGGAAGCCACGGATTGCTGGCCATCGCCGCCGCTGACCCTGCTGTGCTCTACAGCGACGAGAAGCCGATCAGGGCCGGGCTTGTGAGAACTGAGCAACGAATGAGATGTCGCAATGTTGACGTCCTTCTGACAGGGCAACGATGAACCTTGACATTAGTGATTGACAGAAGATTCAGCCTATCAGATGACAGAAGATGAAGTTAAAAAAGTAAATAAAGGCAAGAATCCTCATGGGAGTACGCTATATGCTAATGAAGAGGGTCAAGTGTGAAGAAATCAAGTGGACACAGCAACACGCTGGAGAGAAACAGGCTGGAAGAAGGACAAAGGAGATGATTAGAAATGACCGGCGTGGCCGTATATTTGTTTCTCCGGAGGAGGAACCTCTAAGCTGTACGGAACCACAGTTTTACCCTAATTTAGCTCAACAGATTACAACACCTGCCTGAGCAGGGTCAGCGCTAGCAGCTGCAGGCTAACGTCAGCTAGCACCACTGGCCAGTTCGGTACAGAAAGCAGAACCAACTGAGTTTCTCAGAAGTTAAGTTAATGTCTTGCACCAGACAATGATCTGTGAAGATTTTTTTGGGTTTGTGTCTCTTTTTACAGGATGGAAGAAAGGGAGTGTCACTGCTGAGCTTTTTCTATTGTTTTTTTTTTTGTATTTTTTCTGATGGAGAAAGTTGCTATTTTGTGGTTGTCTCTAACAGACAACTGTCCTGTGATGTAACATTTTATTTTTCCCAGCATTTTTTTTTTTCTTTCAATAGTTTGTCAGGATCCCAACAACTAAGGGCTTTTCAATTCCACACCTGAATTCCCCAAAGCTCCATAGATGAGTTCAGCTGAGAAGTGAAATACTTTGACCTTTTACTTACCTCAAATAAAGACCAACGTTGAAGAAGATGCCTTCTGTGTGAGCACTGTTCTTTCCATGGGGTTACCTCTGTCTGGAGAGCAACCAAAATCTGTTATAACAATAACAATTGTACTGTTTGATTTCAAAATAATTAAAATAAAAATGGGGCTGGGGCCCTGGGTGAAGAATGATGATATTTATTTATTTTATATTTTATTTTTTTATTTTTATTTGTCTTATAAAACATAGGAGTAGCTGGTCTAACACATTAAATCAACATATTTGTTTTGCGTTTAAACAGTGGAGCTTTAAATGTTCGCTGGGCGATTCCTTTAAAGGCAGAGGCTCTGGGTAATGATTTACAGCGCCCCCTGCTACCAGTCAGCTGCCGTCACTGCGGAGCGTCACCCCCAGAACAACCAGAACCAGGAACACAAAAAAACCCAAAGGACTCAGTGGATGGTTTGCTTCACTTGGGCTGGAGACATTTTCTTCCTTTCCATAACGTCTAAATTGAAAAAAAAATCAACTATTATTATTATTATTATTATTATCAATATAATATATAACAATAATAGTAATAATAATAATAATATTGTGTGTGTATAGACGTGAAGCATGGTTTAATCACTATTTTTATTCTTGTTTTTCAACAGTTTATTTATTTATTTATTTATTAGCTCAAATGATCACGTCGACATAATTTGCCTGGGGACAAGCGTTTAGAAAACGCAAAATCTGAACCGATCAGCTTTTAATAATTTCAGCATCGTTTAATTTTTAATAAATATTTATAGATATTTCATAGATATTTATATTGTTAATAGAAATGTTTCCTTGCGGGTTTGGCGCTGTCTCCTTCGCAATTTGCTCCGCTGAAGCGTCTGAAAAGAATAAATAATAATAATAATAATAATGAATAAAACAGGAATGACGTGGCCTCCTCCTCCTCCTCCTCCTCCTGCTCCTCCCTCCTCCTCCCCTCCTCCCTCCATCTCTTCTCCTCTCGACAGGCGGCAGGATGGACATCGTGAATCAGGTACCAAAAATCGTCCTTCGCGGCTGTTTTTATTTTGGATTCTGCTTCATCCGCTGATGTTTGCCGGACTCGAGGTCGGCTTGTGTGTTTGTGTCTTGTCGCCCCGGTGGTGATGGAGGCAGGGGGTGATGGAAGGCTTGAGAGGTAGTCTTCTTTGTGCTGTCTCAGTGATGCACCCAACACGGTGGCAAAAAAAAAAAAAAAAAAAAACGGCGACGAGAATCGCAGAATAATCGTTATAAATAAGAAAACAGCCGGCTACAAATAAGAGAAGAGTCGTTATTCTTCCGAAAGGATGATTTTGGTTTTGTTTTTCTGTAACTGAACAACAACACGGAGGCCTGCTGAGCCTCGCCTCCATCTCGGAGTCAGGATGTGCAGGATGATCTGATCGAGAATCGATCGATAGCGATCTGCTGATTGACCATCCTGCGGGTTTCCGGGGCTGCTCGGTCCCCCCCGCCCCAGGTGATTCTGCCCCCAGGTGTTGATTTTGAGGTGCGCACCGCTTTAACTCCGCATCCTGCGGCCTGGAACCGGAGGAAAGACGGGAAAAACCGCAAATATAGAAGCTCCACAAGCTCCATGTTTGCGTGATGAAGCTGTGTGTGTGTGTGTGTGTGTGTGTGTGTGCGTGCGTAAAATGGCAGCCGGAAGAGCAGGATTTACCGATGCTGACGTTACTGCGGTTGTGTTTTACATGTTTCCTCAGTATTATCTGCTATTTCTCTCTGTCTTTCACCATCCCTCCTTCTTCTCCACCTTTAGCCCATCACTGGATCATTTTCATCCAAACCATCGCTGACGGTGGATTTCTGACACAAACGTTTATTCATGTCTAGTCAAAAATGATGGCTTGAGGGAAACAGGAAGTGTTTTCCTGTGAGGACACACACAGCCTGAGATGACTGTTTATTGAAGAGCCCAGCTGTTCACCAGCTGACCGGCTGGTTAAAGGTGGCAGTTCTGTCAGCGACACTTTTCTCATGTTTGTTCACCCCTGACAATAAACAATAGAGTTCTTTGTGTTTACGACAACAGAAGAAGGAGTGTGGTGGAGAAGAGACGAACAGAAAAGGACTTTGTTCATTCGTGTTGAGAAGCGGTAATAATAAAGATGGAGGAAAAGGAAGCATAAGCGTGGCAAACGGCGCATGTGGCCTTGCCTCGGTTTGATACGGTTCCCAAAGTCAGCAGATTTACGTGTTTGTGACCTCGCCCACTTTGATCTTCGCCGTTCGGATGGTTTCTGTTTTCTGCCGCCACAAACAACAACATGAACTTTCACTGCATGCGTGACATGAATTATCTGCATCCCTCACCATCAACACCCTCTTGAGCTGAAGCAGAGGTGGGCAATCTGAGGCCCGGGGGCCACATGTGGCCCGATGAACTACTGAATCTGGCCCACAGAGAGACATTGTCAGCTTGATTGGTTAGAAAAAGGTTCCCACCCGCTTCTGCTAGCATGCTAACATGTCCTCAGAAGGTGAGATGGCTTATCATCTGGAGCTTCATCATCCATCTCTCGTTGGACCAGTTTATAGGCTCTTCTACACATTTCCTCAGTCAATAGTCCATCAAGCAGTATTTTCAGCTAAGCTATCTTAGCTTCCTGCACCTGGCCGGCCCCTTCATCAAGATCTAGAACCCAGCGTGGCCCTTCAGGCTAAAGAATTGCCCACCCCAGATCTGAAGGAATAATCAGTAAACCAGACTGCTAATCAGTTTTTCTTTAGCTCAGCAGGTTTGGCGGGATAACCAGTTTAACCAGTGTGACCAGCTGTGTGTAGCCTGTTTACGTGTCTTCCTGTCTTCCTACAGCTGGTGGCCCAGGGCCAGTTCAGGGTGCTAAAGCTTCCGCTTGGCTTCATCAAAGGTGTTACAGTGGGTGAGTTCCAGACCCCAGAACCATTTTTACGCCTCTCAGGGGCGCCCGCCTCTTCCTCCCGAGGTTCTCGTTGAGCTGGAACCACAGTCTGAAGCCATCATCGCCCCCTGCTGGAAGGCTGCAGTACCAAAGCAGCTCGTTTCTGGCTCTGCAGCAATGCAACAATTTGATTGAAATATAATGATTCAAATTAATGATGTGAAATATTGTTAGATTTAGCAAACACATCTGACAAATAAAGACTTGGTAAATTAGCTACCTGCTGGGATTTAAGTATTAACCTTTGAAAGTCTAAAAATATCCTTTTAGCATCTTTCAGGAACATGTTAGAGTGTCAGCCTGCACACACACACACACACACACACACACCCACATTCACACGCAGAGCGAGGCAGGTGATTGGACAGAAACGGCGGGCGCGACCATCTGTTCCCTCCGTCCTGAGCGCGCGGGTGTGTTTTATCCTGCTCTTGATACACAGTGAGGACCAAAACAGGCCTTTGACTAGCAAAGTGAGGACATTTTCATCTGGTCCTCACTTTCCTGCGACCGTGTTGAGACCAGGTTTGCAGGCTCAGGTCAGGGTTTGGGTCAGGGTCGCGGGGGTTAGCTGCGGAGGTCCTCACAAAGACGGAGGATAACGACATCATTATGAAGATGAGGATGATGAAGGACGAGCACCAGTTCAGCAGTTCTCTTCCTGACGTGGCCTATGTAGAGCTGAAACGATTCTTCGAATAATTGGAGTAATTCGATTACTAAAAAGCGATAACAATTATTTGTGTTGAAGCTTTGGTTAAATTCGGTCCACTATACTCCGCACTGTGTTTGGCACAGATCCTCACTTCTATCAGCTGCTGAGTCGTCTCTGAAGATGGATGTGAGGGCGGAGTGAAAGAATTTAACACTAAAAAGAAAAGAAAACGTAGAGCAACGTGTCTACTGGAAGATGCAGTTAACAGCATAACAACCTGGCAGCTGCTGCTGCAGCACCTCAAAAACATCCGGTCTCTGCTAAAAAGTCCATAGGCGGGCGGAAACAACAAGCTAAGCTAGCGATAATTGCCAGCAATTAGCAGAAATCAATTAATGATCCATGATGGAGAGAAGTCACCTTTAAGCTAACACCACTTTGTTTACAGCAGCTCTTAATGGAAGGGCTGATTTCCCGCAACTTTAATCAATGCGGTGACTAATCTGCTAGCTAACCGTTACTTCCATTCAACTAAGTTTTTTTTGCTTAAGATAATTATATTATAATAATAATCCCGCGAAAATAAAGCGCTGTAGTGAGTTTGTTAAAGCCTGAACTTCAGTTAGTTAAATAAACAGCCAGTTTAATTAACTCCGTATCTAAGTTTGATTTTATTTTGAGCAGGTTCAACGGAACAAGAACGTTACGGAGGCTTTTCAATAAAGTTAGAGTGATGCAGTGTCTGCAGTATACTTCTCATCCGATTACTCGATTGATCCCCAGAATAATCGCTAGAATACTGGATTACTAAAACACTGGATTGCTGCAGGCCTGGGATTTGTCTCTTTTGGTCCTTTTTACTGTGAGTTTAAACACGTGAGAAAAGCGAAGCCTTTCAGGCTGATTTGAGTTGTTGTCCTCAGCAGCTTTTCTTGGTGAGCGCTTCGTTTTTACTGTCTCCACCTTCCGCAGTTTTTCGCCATCTTTGCCTTCTCCACCTGCGGGAGTTACTCGGGCATGTTCCGGTTGTCGGTGGAGTGCAAGAACCGGACGGAGGCGATCTGGTATAGAAGTGGAGTTTGAGTATCCGTTCAGGTCAGCGTGACGCTCACTTCCTGTCCCACCGCTGAGGGATGCAGACACCTCAGAGGCTTCAGAGGTTTCCCAGCAGTGACGTCTTTCTTCATCCCCTCCATCCCTCAGACTCCACCAGGAGTATTTCGATGCCCCCACCTGTAAGGAGAGGAACAAAGAACGTGTCTTCCTGGTTGGCGACTACTCCTCCTCAGCCGAGTTCTTTGTCACCATCGGAGTCTTCGCCTTCCTCTACACCATAGTGGCTCTCAGCATCTACGTCTTCTTCTTTGAGAAGTACAAGGAGAGCAACAAGGGTCCCCTGATTGTGCGTAGACAGGTGACGTTGGTGCTCCTAACCTCTGGGACGGCGCTCACGCTCTGGTTGTGTGTGTGTGTGTGTGTAGGATTTGGGGCGTGACGAGGTGTTTGCCTTCCATGGCCTGAAGTGGCTTAGGCTTCGGCGGCCCTGGGCCAAAGAGCCTGTCCGGCGTGAAGAGCCCTGAACCCCGACGTCGTCATCACCATGATCGACGCCTGCGACGAAGAGGGCAACCGCTGCCGTGAGGTGCACGACCCAGTCATGTCTGGACTCAACACCTCTGTGGTAAGACCCGAGGGGAGCGCGCGGGCGGGAGCGCGTTCACCCATCCACATGCACCTTCATGCACTTCTCAGGCTGCCTAATGGTGACAGGGCTGTGACCGTTACACCATTGACTGTCAGAAAAACACCTGTGTAGCTTCTCACTCATCCAGGTCACCAAAATACTCCTGAGCGACACTAACGCGTACGACAAACTCAAACGGGACCCCTCCAGCTCATACAAGAAGAAGGTAACTGATCTTCTCCAGAAACTGGAAAAGGAGCAGGCCGTGGACAGACCACAACACTGCCGTTTATATCCAGGAGACGCCATCCCAAGATCCACGAACAAGGGGCCCCTCTCAGACCAGTAGTTAGTAGCCTCAATTCTGTCACATGCAACATTTCCAAATACTTGGCCTCCATCCTGGCTCCCGTGGTTGGCAACACCCCACACCACATCAGTAACTCCCAGGACTTTGCTAAAAAGGTCAGTCGTCTCAAACTACAACCTGAGGAGACCATGCTATCCTACGATGTCCTTTCACGTGTATCCCTACCACCGAGGCAACAGCGACCATCCACAAGCGCCTTCTGTTGGACACCAGCCTTCCAGAGAGAGCAGCCTTAACACCGACCCAGATCTGCACCACGCCGGACCTCTGTTTGAACACCACCTCACTCCAATACAGAGGGCTTCTACAGGCAAGAAACATGGTGGTGTCCATGGGTTCTAGTGTCTCCGTAGTTGCCAGTCCACCATGGAGGAGGTTGAAAACAGAGCCTGTCGTCCTCCACAGGAAGCGTCCCCAAGCCACTGGTTCAGATATGTTGATGACACCTGGGTCAAGATTCAAACAAAAAAAAGAATTAGAGAGTTCTCAACCCACCTGAACAACACAGATGATTACGTCAAATTCACCAGAGAGGACGTAAAAGAAGACAGTCTGGCCTTCTTGGACTGTGCAGTCAAGATCAAGGAGGACAAGAAACCTTAGTATTAGGAATCTCTGAAAACCCACCCACACAGATCAGTACCTTCTTTTTGACTCACACCACCCACTGGAACATAAACTGGGTGTTATCACAACCCTACAACACAGGGCCAAGGAAATTGCCCTACAACCCAAAGGGAAGAAGAAAGAACAGGACCATCTAAAAACAGCACTCAAAACATGTGGTTACCCAGACTGGGCCTTCACAAAGACCTCCAGAAAACAAGACCCCAGCAAAGAAGAGGAGAGAAATAAAGGTCACAGCGTTTCTATCCCCCACCTGTCTGGAGTTCAGAAAGGAGTCAGGAGAATCCTCAGAAACATGACATTCCAGTACAGTTCAAACCCTCCAACACCTCAGACAGAAACTGGTCACCCAAAGGACAAGACACCCGGGGAACACAAACAAAGCAGTGTTGTCTATGCTGTACAATGTCAGGAGGAAGGCAAGGAACTGTACACTGGGAAACCAAACAGCCCCTCCACAAGCAGATAGCCCCAACACAGGCGTGCCACCTCTTCCAGGACAGGACTGTAGGACACCTCCCACCCTAAAAGACAGCGGACACTCCTTTGAGGACAGTCAAATCGTGTGCTGGCCAGAGAAGATCGCTGGTTTGAGAGGGGTGTCAAGGAAGCCATCCACGTCAAGTTGGAACAACCATCTTTAAACAGAGGTGGTGGACTAAGGCACTTTCTGTCACCCACCTACAAAGCAATTATCCACTCTCTTCACCAACAGTCCAAACGTTCACACTGTTTGACCTGGTGACTCATTAACATGTGACCCAACAGACAAAGGGGAAGCACCCCAACAGAAACTAGAGGAACGACCCTGCCAACCACCCTGCCAACGACTCTCAGGTGACCACCCGTCCATTAACATGCCGATGGTCCACAGGGCCTCTTACCAGCTCTGCCCAGCAAGCTTAGAACTGAAGAAGCTCTCTGGAGAGAGGGCCAAACGTTTTCAAGGAAACCTTTCAGTCCAGTTGACTCAGAGAGATCTACTTTGGATGTCAGAAAAATAATCGCTTTTGATGATTATATTGTCTATTTTTGTTCTTTTTTATATTCTACTATCAGCATAATGAGCTTTAATAACACATTCTGTTCTGTCCTGTTCACCTTAATGAATCAGAGCAACTTACTGACTTGTTGACCATCAGAACTAGTGGGCGTGTTGCTGTGGATGGTGGCTCTGGAGACGCTGGTTCAGGTTTGTTGCGTTAGCGCTTTTGACTGGCACTTTTTTATGGCAAATTTTACAGATGGCTTCCTCCATGCTGTTATTATCCTAGCCATAGCATGTTATCCTAGCCATAGCATGTTATCCTAGCCATAGCATATTATCCTAGCCATAGCATATTATCCTAGCCATAGCATGTTATCCTAGCCATAGCATATATCCTAGCACCATGTTATCCTAGCCATAACATAATCCTAGCCATAGCATATTATCCTAGCATAGCATGTTATCCTAGCCATAGCATATTATCCTAGCTACAGCGCATTATCCTAGCAATATGATGACGTCAGACTCAGATTCAAAGCTATTTTATGCAACTTTGTGAATAAAATATACAGTGTGATAATGGCGAATATGAAAAATAGTCGTGATTGACGATTATTGTAATATTTGCGATTACCCTAGCGAACGATCAGTTTCACTCCTCTTTACTGTCAGTCATTTTAAACGCGGTTTAACCGTTTGTCCTCTTCTCTTCCAGGCTTTTGGGTTCATTAACCTGGTCCTGTGGGAGGGAAACCTGTGGTTCGTTTTTAAGGAGACCAGCTTCTTTGGGGGGGCTCCACCTCCCCAAGAGAAACCTGCCGGAGCAGATGCTTATAGCCAGCAGGGGGCCTATGAGCAGGATCCGTATGCCAGCAACCAGGGGGGCTACAACCAGGAAGGATACAATCAGGTATCTGCTGACTGACTAAGCCTAGGTCACATGACAGTGTGTCACCATCTTTTTTTTTTTTTTTTTTTATTTATTATTTATCTGAACGAGAACACTCCAAAAACTTGGGGTTACAGTTAGTTACATCTTGGCTTGAAACGATTCATCGAATAATTAGAGTAATTCGATTACTGAATAGTTTTGATACTTATTTGTGTGGAAAGCTCCGTTTAAGTGGCTCCTATACTTACTTTATGAGGATCCTTGTACGGATCCTCATTTCTGATAGCGCTTGCTGCTCGGCCTCTGATATGTCACTAAAGATTTAAGTGAGGCGCGGATTGCAAAGAATTTAACATTAAAAAGAAAAAGCGTGAAACCGCGTGTCTACTGGAAGATGCAGTTAACAGCATAACAGCACAACGCTGCTGCACCCCTTTCTCAAAACATCCGGTCTCTGCTAAAGTCCGCGACAGAGGGAAACAGCGAGCTAAGCTAACGATAATTAGCAGCAGTTAACAGAAATCAGTGTGATCCATGATGGAGAGAAGTCTGCTAGCTAACACACTTTGTTTACAGCTCTGTGGAAAGGCTGAGTCACAACTTTAATCAATGTGGCGGCTAATCTGCTAGCTAGCACGTTTCCCCAACTCAGCTAAGTTTTTGCTTAAGATAATTATATTATAATAATAATCCACGAAAATAAAGCGCTGTAGTGAGTTTGTTAAAGCCTGAACTTCAGTTAGTTAAATTCTAAAAGACAGTTTAATTAACTCCGTATCTGAGTTTGATATTATTTTGAGCAGGTTCAACGGAACAAGAACGTTACGGATGCTTTTCAATAAAGTTAGAGTGATGTTAAAAAAATGTCACAGTGTGGCAGTATACTTCTAATCCGATTACTCGATTAATGGCCTGAATACTCAATAGAATACTCGATTACTAAAGTAATGGATTGCTGCAGCCCCAGGTACATCCGTACATAACTGCTGTGAAGTGCACACGTTTATATTTCGTGTCCCGTTTCCTACAGGGGGCACAGTACGGTCAAGGCTACGGCCAGCAGGGGGGGCCAACCTCCTTCTCCAATCAGATGTAAAGCGACAGGAAGCAGGTGAGTGGTGGATGGAAGCGTCCAGCCTTGGGCGGACAGACAGACCACCGCTACTGTGGTTGATGTGTTTACCTCGTGTTTGCTTCTCCCTCGCAGAAAGCGTTGGAGTGAACCAACAGTGGGTCGCCGACAACCTACCCACGATGCAACGCTCCCGCCTGTCTGCAGAGATATAGGGGTGGGGAGGGTACAAGGCTACAAGGGGCTGGGTTATCTCATAGGTAGATGTTCACTATTACGAATTGCTGTATAGATGATACAAACAAGAGTTATAAATAACAAATTCAGCAACAGCAGCAGCAACAGCAACAGCGGGAACGCTGATGACTAGAAACCTTGGGAGACAAGTGTGATCTTGATAAGAGTTATTCCTATTAAAGTACATAACCTGTGGAGAGAATGTATGTTTGTGTTGTATAGCTATCACTTTGAACAGATATATAATATAGATGAAAATGTTTATTCCTGTTTGAACCAGCCGGTCCGCCCCCTGACCCCTGACCCCTGACCTCCATCTGATCTGATTCACCTCAGCCGACCATGAAGCTGGTTCGACTCCAGTCCTGCCTCCGCGGCGTGATGGCGTGATGGCGTGATGGCGTGATGGCGCTGTGCTCCCGGAGGCAGGCTAGGCTGATCCCGAGTCAGCGTTCCAGCTTCGTGGTGGGAATCTTGATGCTCCCCTGGGCTCAGCTGAGAGGCACGCACGCACGCACGCACGCACGCAGCTTTCCCTGCGCCTGGCCGGTACCTGTTGATTCAGACAGGCAGAAACAAGCCAGAACAGATGCTCGCCTGCTAGCTCGTGTGCGTGTTCCAGCTTGCTTCCCTCACCTCCGAGTGCGGCGTAAAATTGACGGACATCAACATTCAGCAGGTTTTCGTGGCTGTTTTTGTGTAAAAGTCTTTCTGGAACGTTCTGGGTCTGAACATTAGCAGTGGATGCTTTTTTTCTTTTAGCGAATATTGGAGTTTTTCAACGATGGTATCTTCCTGCGCATGGTGACGTGTTTTCTGCTCGTGTCGTTCAGTAACTGATGATCAGTGTGATTCTACTTCCTGTTCACCTCTGTGAACTCTGTGTGTGTGTGTGTGTGTGTGTGTGTTTCTCATGACTTCTGTATGATTTTCACACATTCTCCTTTTCTTTATATCTCCTTTATTGGTAATTGTTCTTTATAATATCTGCCTCTAAACTTCGCTCTCTCATTCCCTCGCTTTCTTCGTCTTGTTTTCCTCCTCTTCTCGATCCTGCGGACATTGTTGCGTTTTTCGCTCTTGCTCCATTTTGCTGTCTCTCATTTCTCTCCCCCACCTTCATCCTCCTTTTCATGTTTCGTTGCTCTAGCCCTCTGTGATGTAAAAACTCCCGTGTGAAGACATTCTATTCAGCAGCACCAGTAGCCATGGCAACAGTGTGGCGACAGTGATGATCATGGTGATGATGTGTGTGACTTGTTGCTATGGAGACCCCCTCTCCCTGCTGTGTTTATTCAGTGTCAAATTTCAATAAACCACAAACTCGTCTCAGTCCGAGCGCTTCTGTTTGTGAGTGAACAAACGAGATGTGGATGAAGAAGGAGAACCTGGAAGACTGACACAACGCAGAGGAACAAAGCGCTTCTGCTGCCATTATTTCCATGACGTCATTGTTTATTTATGTTGGACAGTCTGTACACTAGAGGGCGCTGTAGATGCTAAAAAGCTACGTTCTGGCCAGATTTTGGGTAAAGTAACTAATTTCAATTCAATTTTATTTTATATAGCGCCTTTTACAATAAAAAAAATTCTGGCATAGGCAGGTTTTAATGAAAGAGGGAACAGCATAGGCAGGTTTTGATAATAGAGGGAACAGCATAGGCAGGTTTTAATTAAAGAGTAAACAGCACAGGCAGGTTTTGATAATAGAGGGAACAGCATAGGCAGGTACTGACAGTCACACTAATCTCTGACCAATGTTATCCTCCACCCAGACGACCTCCTCACTCTTTTCTGCTCCATCTGTTTTTCAGTGATGGCTCCTCCCTCTCTTCAGCTCACGTTCCGTCCACTGTTTCCTGTCTCATCCCTCTCTCTCTCTCTCTCTCTCCTTGACACTCCTTTCCTCCTGTCATCCCCGCTCCTCCCCCTCCCCCGGTGTTATCAGATGAGTCAGAGCAGATAGCCTCGGAGTGTGCGGGTTCAGTTGGTAACATGGCGTCCCTCAGCCTCCTGCTGCTCGCCGCCACTCTGGTGCATGGCACCCAGGTAAGGATGAGCCACGCAGAACATACAGACAGGGCGAGAGAGCAGCTGCGCATGTGTGTGAGAGTGTGTGAGTGTGATGTATCTGCTGTTTGACATTATTTGTGATGTCGTCATAGTGACTGATATTGATGCAGACCTCTGTTGCTGCTGTGGAGCCTATACCTGCTACATCACTGTGTGTTCTTGTGTTTGTGTGTGTGTGTGTGTGTGTGTGTGTGTGTGTGTTGGTTGGGAGGGAGGGGGGTTGCAAAGAACATTTTGTCTTACATCATGTTGCCATAGCAATAGGGGACCGCAGCGATGGTACAGGATGCATTTGGTCTCCCGAAACCTGAATGCACCACAGATTTGTAGAAACCTCCGCACAGATTTGTAAACAATAAAAAGCATTCTATTCTATTCTATTCTATTCTATTCTATTCTATTCTATTCTATTCTATTCTATTCTATTCAGTCGAAACAAGATTCAAGTTGAGGTTAAATTGGGAATTTCAGTCTTTTCTCCACGATGGTGGAGGTGAGGTTTACGTATCAGCGAGAGAGCAATAAAGCTACATAACCAGACACCGTAGCTTTTCAATAAAAAACACAAAATGTCCGTTAAAGATCCAGAAATGACTCGCTGCTAGCTTGTGCACGTTCAGGGTTAGGGTCAGAAACAGCGCTAGGACCATAGATTAGTTCCGTTTCTACCAGATGCAGCACAGATGCAGAGCTGCTAACATTTGTCATTCCCATTAACCCTTTGGAAGTGATAAATGCCACCGCGAGGAACCGACACTGGAGACAAAGAGCCTGGGAAATTGTAATGGTATCAGTCTTAGCACATTGTAGTTTTAGTATTTCAGTATAGTATTTTAGTTTTAGTATTTTCTTAAGACTTTCACGCCCTTGTGTGTTTCCACTTTCGAGCTGCTGGAAATGTGAATTTCTCTTGGAGATTATCTATCTATCTATCTATCTATCTATCTATCTATCTATCTATCTATCTATCTATCTATCTATCTATCTATCTGTCTATCTATCTATCTGTCTGTCATGTGAGCGTGGGCAAGGCTGTAAACAGACGAATCAGGCAAACCTCATTCCTTATCTTGTCTCATACATCAGCCGCCCTCTGCAGCATCGTAAATGTGCGCTGATTCAGTCAGCGCCATATTAAAGTCATAAATCTCTGTCTGCTGAGGCCGGCGGTCCTGTTTACCCCGGACAAACGCGGACGTCTGAGCAGGAAATTGGTCCGGCGCTTTTGCAGCGTGAGACAACAGCAGCGTTGAAAACTGCTCGGTTCAGTGCTGGAGCGAGGGTCATCACTCAGGTAGCGCCAGTTAGATCATCAGTTAGATGGCATTTGCATATTTGCAGCAGGTTCAGGGTGGTGCAGCGGTTACCACGGCGACCTCAAAGCAACAGAGGGTTTGTTTATGGCCGCTGTGTTTTCTTCTTCCCCTGAATGTGTGAGAGTTCTGCAGGTGCTCTGGTTCCTTTAAAGAAACCCAGAACCTGGACCTTTGCATGGATGGATGGATGGATGGATGCATGGATGGATGGATGGATGGATGAACCTACTGAGTAACCGGTTTGATATTTCTGAATTATCATTTCTAAATCTTGTTTTATTTAAGAACGTCACAACAGCCGGAAACAAAAGTACAACTGTGTGTGCTTAGTAACACTCACATCTCACACACACACACACACACACACACACACACACGCACACACACCAATTCAATTATGCTGGAGACTGGAAGAGAACAAATTGCATTACCATGGCAACAGCACACTCTGGGGATTCTAACAACAGCCTCATAAGTCACAAACTTACAAAGTCGATTCCATAAAAAAGTAGGAACACAACTTTGTGTTCCTACTTTTTTATCAGATTTTAGTTTTAAAGGGAGAAAGAACACAAAGAGAAGGTGACTAGAAAAAGGTTAGCGTGCTTATTTTCTTACACGAGATAATGGCTTTATAGAGACAATGAACTGGTCTGTGTCAGCCTTCGCTGTCTTGCAGGCTGGATTTAATGCCTGTTTTCTTTTTATACAACACTACTTACTTTGGTCTTGGTGTTGCTTCTTCAAACAGCCAAAAAATAATAATTATGAAGAGAACAGCAGTGTAACTCAAAGTCAGTCTAAATAGAAATAAGCCTTGTTTGTTCATGGTTTACCTCATCTTGTCTGGCTGATGCTGGGTCAGTGTTGCCTTTGTCACTCGTGCTAACATGAGAGACCTGCAGCCCACAGACGGAGGATGCTCCATCCTATCCTGACCTGTACGTGCCAAAGCTTAAACAAACATACAATAATCATACCATACCATAACATACCATAACATACCATACAATAGCATAACATACCATACCATACAATAACATACCATACAATACTATACCATAACATACCACACCATACCATAACATACCATAACATACCATACAATAGCATAGCATAACATACCATACCATACAATAACATACCATACAATAGCATAACATACCATACAATAACATACCATACAATAATATACCATAACATACCACACCATACAATAACATACCATACAATAACATACCATAAAATAACATACCATACAATACAAAAACATACCACACAATACAATAACATACCATACCATACAATACAACATACCATACCATACAATAACATAACATACCATACAATAACATACCATACAATAACATACCATACCATACGATACAATAACATACCATACAATAACATACCATACCATACAATAACATACCATACCATACAATAATATACCATAACATACCACACCATACAATAACATACCATACAATAACATACCATACAATACAAAAACATACCATACAATACAATATACTATACCATACCATACAATAACATAACATAACATACAATAACATACCATACCATAACATACCATAACATACCATAACATACCATAACATACCATACCATACCATACCATACAATAACATACCATAAAATAACATACCATACAATACAAAAACATACCATACAATACAATAACATACCATACCATACAATACAACATACTATACCATACCATACCATACCATACAATAATATACCATACAATAACATACCATACCATAACATACCATACAATAACATATTATACCATACCATACAATAGCAAACCATACAATACAATACCATAACATCACATAACATAACATACAATAACATACCATATAATACAATACCATAACATACAATAACATTACATAACATACCATACAATAACATACCATAACATAACATAACATGCAATAACATATCATAACATACCGAACAATAGCATAACATACCATAACATACCATACCACACCATACAATAACATACCATACATAACATACCATACAATACAATAACATACCATACCATACAATACAACATACTATACCATACCATACAATAACATAACATAACATACCATACCATACAATACAACATACTATACCATACCATACCATACAATAACATAACATAACATAACATACAATAACATATTATACCATTATGGTATGTTATACCATAACAGAGGTGTGGACTCAAGTCACATGACTTGGACTCGAGTCAGACTCGAGTCATGAATTTGATGACTTTAGACTCGACTTAACAAAATGTTAGAAGACTTACAACTTGACTTGGACTTGAAGCGCAATGACTCGTGACTTCACTTGGACTTGAGCCTTTGGACTTGAAAAGACTGCATCTCTCTCTCTGTGCGCTTTGTGTGTGCGAGCAGCAGGCACAACATCCAATCAAATTAGATCTACGTTGTTTTTATCCAATCAAATTGTAGGATAACAACCAACGAAAAAGAAATGGTACTCAATGCGCCAGTTTAAAAAATTATACCAAAGGTAGTGTCGTTCGGGTACAGAAGCTACGAGGTGGTCAACAAAAAACGGATTGCAGTGTGCAAAACATGCGGGGCGAAGATAACAGACGGTGAGGCAACAACTTCAAACTTCGTTCCACATCTAAAATTGCACAAAGAGCGGTAAGTAGAGCTGGTGAGCTAATGCTCAGCTAACGTTAGCTTATCAGCTAAGTAACTGTGCTAGCTGTGTGGTTAATGATGCTGTAAACTTAACGTTACATTGCAACAATGATCATAGTTTAAAATGTAATTCATGTGAACGCTACTGCAGGTCCTTCATCCCATCAGCTGTCAGACAGTTTAACAGCACGACTTAATGTAGCACTGTTATGTCTGCTTTATATTTTGTTATATTTGCATATTTTTAAATTCTGAGAGTTTTAAATACAGTTTCTATTTTTTATCTTAATTTTACAAGTATCCTACTGTTACTTTCTCCTTCTTATCTTATCTTATGTGTGGCTATAATGGATTTTCTGATATCTGTTAAATATGCTTGCATCTTACAGATATGAAGAATACCAGACGACCAAAAGTCGAATCTGTTGAAGGAGTTGGCGGACATCTTGAAGCCGTTTGGTGAAGCAACAGTCACAATCAGTGCTGTTGTTCCATCTGTCTTGTCCCTCAATCACCACCTTGAGAAGCTGAAGCCTCAAGTCCGTTTCCTGAGCAGCATGGTCGGGAGTCTCCAGGCATCCCTCAACAAAAGATTTCTTGGAATTTTTATCAATGTGAAAATGGCCAGGACACAAGATGGGGTCACTGCTCCCTTTGCAGACCCAGTCTACCTCAAAGCAGCTGCCTTGGATCCAGCCTTTTCTCTGTTGTGGGTAGAGCTCCATGTGCTGGTCACTCGTGACATCAAGGCAGAGGTGGCACAACCAGTTAAAGGTAAATATCACTGAGTTTAATGTAACTTTTTTTTCTCATAATCTGATCTATTTGACTGCAACACTAATACTTGTTAAGTCTAACACAATTGATTTCCCATACTAATTGTAATAAGAGCTGTTTTGTTTCTGCTAATTGCCAGAACTGATCCTACAAGATGCAGCACAAACAGATCAACCTGTGCCTCTTGTTGATGGAGAAGAGCGAGAGGAGCTTGGACAAGGAGAAGGGCTATTTGCTGCATACCAGAAAAGGCAGAAGAAGGATGTGGGGACCACTCCAGCACTACAGCTAAGTCACTACCTTGACATAGCCGAAGGACAGAATGCTCTTTTGTTCTGGGCAATGAACATGAATACTCTTCCTTCACTGTTTCGAGTGGCCATGAGAGTATTGGCAGTGCCTGCCTCCAGTGCTCCACTGGAACGGGTTTTCAGCCATGGTGGCATCGTTCTACGGCCCCGTCGCGCACAAATGACTGACAGACTTTTGGCCAATTGGATCCTTTGCAAATGCAATGCAACATAGGGCCCTAAGAAAACAGAAAATGCACAACCCTGCTCAGTGTTGTCTGTGTAGAGTCTGATCAGTGTTCTGTTCTGTTCAGTGGTATGTTCATGTATTTGTGTTTCTCCCTGTCTCTCAAACACACACACAAAATCCTGTTTGTGTTAGTCCTTTAAGGATAACCTAAATGTTCCTCAATATAGAAACTTAGCAGTCTCTTGGATAATGTATTGATAATTTAGGGCATTGGTTCCCAGGTAAGACAGATCAGAAGGGACAAGAGAAGATAATTTTATTTACTAATTTCCGTTTTTTTTTTTACAGTATTACCGCTATAATCACGATTAATCGATAAGTCAATGATTAATCGATTTGGATTAATTACCTGTTTTGATGATCAAGTAATCGTTTTGACTCTTAAAAAATGTGCATTAATTGGTCAGCTGCTGTGGTGCTAGTTCTAGTGCAATATGCTATGGAAATACAATGTCAGCACTTTTTGTACTTTTTTTTTTTTTTTACAAATAATTTGAGTTGAACTTCATTAAATGTATTCTGTGCAAAAAGTTTAAAAGGAAGAATATTTTTGTTTTCTTGTAAATGTTCAATGCAAAATTTATTTTGATAAATATATATATATTGAAAGCCTACACGATCTGTGTACATTTAATATATTATTACTTTGTTGTTAAAATGACTCGAAATGACTCGAAACTCAAAGTGTAGGACTTGCGACTTGACTTGGGACTTGAGGGCAAAGACTTGCAAAGCAATGACTTGGTCCCACCTCTGCCATACAATAACATACCATAACATAACACAACACAACACAACAACATAACATACCATACAATAACATACCATACCATACCATAACACAATATAACAACATAACATTACATACCATACAATAACATACCATAACACAACACAACAACATAACATACCATAACATACCATAACATACCATAACATACCATAACATACCATACTATAACACAACACAACAACATAACATACCATACAATAACATACCATACCATACCATAACACAATATAACAACATAACATTACATACCATACAATAACATACCATACAATAACATACCATAACACAACACAACAACATAACATACCATACAATAACATACCATACAATACCATAACATACCATACCATACCATAACACAACACAACAACATAACATTACATACCATACAATAACATACCATAACACAACACAACAACATAACATACCATACCATAACATACCATAACATACCATACTATAACACAACACAACAACATAACATACCATAACATACCATACAATACCATACCATACCATAACACAACACAACAAAACACACCACAACACAACAACATAACATACCATACCATACAATAACATACCATACAATACCATACCATAACATAACACACCATGCAATACCATACCATAACATAACACAACATAACATACCATACCATACAATAACATACCATAACACAATATAACATACCATACAATGACATACCATAACATAACACAACATAACATAACATACCATACAATGACATACCATACCAGATTTTAACACAACACAGCACACCATACAATAACATACAATATCATAACACATAGCATAACATAACATTACATTACATAACATAACAAATAAACCATGCCGCAACATACCAAACCAAACCAAACCTGTCAGTTTTTGGAAGTGAACAGAAATGTAATTGTCTTGAACGACTGTCTCAAATCTGTTTTAACCAAGTCCAGAAAAGAAGCTAAAGAAGCCGTCAGGTGTGTCAGTAAAGGGCAGCTTCTCTTCTTAAGCTGCCTCTTACTTAATGGCCTTTGTTTGGTTATTGAGCTTTGGCATTTCCGTCTCAGTCTCTCCCTGCAGCTTTGGGTGGGGGGCGTGGCCTGGATGGATCAGTAGGCGGGCCCAGACGCCAGCGCAGAGATGTGCATACCGTGCTGCCTTATGAAGACCAGCTATCGTACCCAGCCAGTCATGGAAGGAGTGGGGTCAATGACCTGTACTACCAATCAGATGACTGGAGGGGACAAGGCCTGGACCAAGCTCTGCAGCGGTTGGTGGAGAGGGACCAGAGGCGGGAAATAGAGGACGAGCAGCGGACAGGTTGCACTTTTTTACCTAAATGTCATCAAAGTATCTTTAAAAATTGGTAATTGGGCCACACATGAAGAATTTGGCTTGTTTCTGTACCTAATAATCTTTACTTTTAAACCTGTAAGTATGTGAGTGCGTTTTTGACTGTTCCCAGCCTACATGACTGCTTTGCTCCGCCTACTGAGCGAAGCAGAGCGTGCAGGACTGGTCGGACCAGGTGACATGGAAGTGGTGGAGGAAGAGGTGGATGACGAAGAGGAGGATGACCAGGAGCCACCAGAAGACTTCCAGAGGCCGATCCCTGCAGACTATGATGAGACGGGGCGGGGCCTAAGCGCGGGGAGGCCCTCAGCTACCTGGTGGGGCCGTCTGGAGCCACAGCTGGCTCAGGCTCTGCTGGACAGGTGAGTCTCACTTCCTGTTTTAGTGGCCATCAGCGCCTCCAGACGGATGTTGGGACTGATCACATGTGCGTGTCAGGATGGAACCACAGTTGGCCCAGGCTCTGTTGGAGCGAGCACGCCAGGAGAAACTGCAGCAATCTGGACGGAACCTGGGACGGGACCAGGAGGCTCTGAGGTGATCCAGCCACAATCACCCCACGTTTCCATAGCAATAAATTGAAACCGCTGCGCTCACATCCGTAGTTGAGTGTGTATCGGGGGAACCGAGGCTCTGTTGACGGCAGTTTACCGTTTTGTCCTCCTTAGACATTTGGTTTCAAAGGTCCTGACCAGCATGGGCCCGAGCAGCATCGACGCCGTGTCCTCTGCTCGACGAATGAGAAGGGACGTGCCCTCTGTCAGCTCCACCCACAGAAGGACGCGACGCTCCCTGGACGATGCGGCTCCTCCATCAGCGAGCGTCGACCCTCCTCTGCTGAGGGTGAAACGCCTGGAGGAGGAAGAGGAGGAGGAGGAGGAGAAGGGCCTCAGCCCCGCCGCAGGGCTGCAGAGGATGAAGCGCATCGATGAAGACCTCGGTCAGGGGAGCCGTCGGCGCCGAAGGAGAGCCGTTCTGACCTACGACCCCCAGCTCCTGGTCAGGCAGGTTATGGAATACATGAGGGAGTAAGAGCGGCTGAGAGGAGGCGTCGCTGTTGTGCTTCAGGATTTTTATTTACTGTTTCCATCTTAGCTGCTTTGGTGAAAACGTATTTTATCAGTTCTTTGTAGCAGAAATGTAAAAACCAGCAAAGTGATAAAGGAAGGAAGAACAATATCAGCATCACTGCGGGATTTATGGGTGTTTTGTCCTGTATGGACACACTCGGAGAGCTTTCTTCATTTCTATCATGTTCTAAATGTCAGCAGATATCGATCAGAGGTTATAGAGTCTAGTTCAGAGGTGGGCAAACTGAGGCCCGGGGGCCACATGTGGCCCGATCAACTATTTCATCCGGCCCTCAGAGCCTTCACAATCATTTGTCCAAAAGCCAAAGGAAGAGGGTTGTCAGCTTGATTGGTTAGAAAAAGGTTCAGACCCCCCTTCAGCTAGCATGCTAACATGTCCTCTAACATGTCTAACATGTCCTCATCGTTTGGAGCTTCATCATCCATCTCTAGTTGGACCAGTTTACAGGCTCTTCAAAAGATTTTCTCAGTCAGTAGTCCATCAATCAACCTCTGATCCTCATTTGGGCTGTTAGCTTCCTGCACCACCTGGCCGGCCCCTTCATCAAGACCTAAAACCCAATGTGGCCCTTCAGGCTAAAGAATTGCCCACCCCTGGTCGAAGTGAAGCATGGGTGCAGTAATGGTGGAAACATCTACAGGTTGCAACATTAAATATGGAACGCTGATATTTGGATTTGAAATTAACTGCCCAAACAGTGAAGGTCTACTTGGAATAATTAGCAAAATGAGACGGAATCTACAAAACCGCGCTTTGAATTGTGGGCTGAGCAGATCTGTGATGGTTTTCCTTCCCGTGTTTCCGTGTTTTGGCTCGTGTTCGGCAGCTCCGTCAGCGTGATCTCTGTCTGTCTGCAGCAAACACAAACCCTCATCTCTCTCACACTCTGAATTAAAGTTTAGTGTTGGTCACATTCAGATGCTCTCGTCCTTTTTTTAAAAATATAAATCGAAACTTAACTTTTCATAGAGGCAGGGTCACCTGGGAGGAGTCGAACCCTAGTTGCTGGGAGGCCGCAGCGCTCGCCCCTGCTCGCCCTTTTCCCAAACATGTTTCAATTTGAATTTAGCTTTATTTATATAGCGTATGTCACAATTAAAATGGTCTCTGGGCGCTTGGGCCTGGCTCCCAACAGGCAACAGTGGCAAGAAAAAACTTCTTTTAACAGGAAGAAACCTTGAGCAGGACCAGGCTGATATGGGGGGGAGCCTCCTGCTGATGGCCAGCTGGGGAAGAACAGATAGAGGAGAGAACAGACATATATCACACATGCAAATACAGTAATTACACTGTGTAATCAAAACTAGAGCTCAGTGGGCCGGTGGGGTCAGAGGTCAGCAGGTTGGTGCCACCTATCCCAGGACCTGTGACCTGTGACCCCACACTGGACCAGACAGGTACAGGCTTAACTCCATGAACGCATACCATTATGTAACACCACCGGAAGCATATTTGGGTTTTTAAAAGATCTTTATTTTGTCACCATCACATGACATGAACAACAGAACCATTGATCATCTTCAGCGTGTTCGAAGGATAAATATAAATCCATAGTTCCACCTGTGATAAAGCCTCCCCACGCGGTTTCGTGCCTTACATCCACGACACATGTTTAAACAGGGTTTGAGTGACTTCTACTCTAGTCTGAACGTACGGACATGCAGGACAAAGCGGCCACGCCGACCACAAACACCGACATTCAGGGACGTCACGTTACAGAAACGTACGGAAATGAATCTACCCTATTTGTCGGACGATAAGTCGCTCCAGACTACAAGTCACATCAGTCAAAAAAATGCGTCATGAAGGCGAAGAAAAACATATATGTCGCACTGGACTTTTACAAAATCCAAGAGCAAGAACAGACATTTCATCCGGAAAGCCAAGTTCTAATAATAACGGAATCTAGACCAACAGGCTGAACAGGGGTGACAACGTAGCACATGAAGTTATTCAGCTACACAACAGCATAAAGAACAGACGTGGGAGGCTGGAAAGGCAGAATTAGCATAACAAGCTCGCTACTCCAACAAGCTAGCTACTGGTTAGCAAGTTTAGCTAAACCTCCATCTCATTCCACATCACTGAATTCTTCATCCTCGGTGAAGAGGAGTTTCTTTTGGGGGCATTTGTGTTCAGTCTTCCCTCATTTGACTGTTTCAATTAATTTTCAGTGGTACAGGAGTAGCACATACCGGTGGGTGTCACAAGCCTAGAGCGCCCTCTTGCGGCTGTAGGTAGTATTAACTCCTTGGTCATGTTGCTCAGTGTGAATTAACATATTTAAATATATAGAAGTTGCACCTGAGTATAAGTGGCAGGAGCAGACAAACTATGAACAAAAGTGCGACTTATACGACACCTGTGGAGACACAAAACAAACACTAGCGTAACCCTAAAGTGCTGTTTGCAGCTGAACTGAGCTTTGCTGCTGGCTCCTGCGAGTGCAGAGCTGCTCCGCTTCAACTCAAAACAGCTCACTAAACAACCACGAATGAAGCCTGAGGGCCAGACACATCGAACCCTGTCAGGGGTCACTCTCCTCGTGTCTCATGTCATCATGTCCGTTCTCACCACAACAGCCTCCAACAGGCAGGAAAAAGTTGCAGGTGAACTGATGAGGAGGCCGGATGGAGGGAGGCTTCCTTCCTCTTCTCTCACCGAGTGTCGTCACGCTGACATCAGCAAACCAGCCGTCACTATAGAAACACACGGAAACAAACAGACTGGGTCAGGCTGCACTCACATGCACCCTAACTGGTCCTGGCGCTCCCTAACTGGTCCTGGGCTCCCTAACTGGTCCTGGGGCTCCCTATCTGGTCCTGGGGCTCCCTATCTGGTCCTGGGGCTCCCTATCTGGTCCTGGCGCTCCCTATCTGGTCCTGGGGCTCCCTAACTGGTCCTGGGGCTCCCTAACTGGTCCTAGAGCTCCCTATCTGGTCCTGGGCTCCCTAACTGGTCCTGGGCTCCCTAACTGGTCCTAGAGCTCCCTAACTGGTCCTGGGGCTCCCTAACTGGTCCTAGAGGTCCCTAACTGGTCCTGGGGCTCCCTAACTGGTCCTAGAGCTCCCTAAATGGTCCTGGCGCTCCTTAACTGGTCCTGGGGCTCCCTAACTGGTCCTAGAGCTCCCTAACTGGTCCTGGGCTCCCTACCTGGTCCTGGGCTCCCTAACTGGTCCTGGCGCTCCCTAACTGGTCCTGGGCTCCCTACCTGGTCCTGGGCTCCCTACCTGGTCCTGGGCTCCCTACCTGGTCCTGGGCTCCCTAACTGGTCCTGGCGCTCCCTAACTGGTCCTGGGGCCCCTTCACCCCCAACCCTGACTCCTCACCTTCTTTGGCATCAGGTGGCAGGAGAGCGTCCTGCCGGTTGGCGAGGACAAACGCCAGAGTGGCCAGAATAGCCGCGTCCAGAACTCCCAGTACAGCCAGGATGTAGGCCCAGTGAACTGAACAGTTACCTGGTGAGAAGCTGCCCACCTGAGGGTTCAAATCCCGGCTGGTTAATGCAGATCACAGATTCGATCTTTTTCCTGAATCCCAAAACTTGGCCCCAGTCTGCACTAATTTCGTTCAAACTTTGGAATCATGTGAGACGTTTTAACTCCAAAATCAAAGTTGTCGTTTTAAAATGAGAAATCTGATTTTATGTTAATGACAGTAACGTTACTCACAGAGTCTCCACACAAGGATCTCATCTCAGGACTCTCCCAGGAGTCTGGAAACAGCAGACAAGCCAGCGCAAGGCAGAAACCTGGACACACACACACACACACACACACACACACTAGCAGCAAGGAAGACTGGCAGCACTGGGAGCAGTGGGAGCAGTGGGAACTGACCTGCCGTGAGCTGCAGCCATGCACAGATCTTGTAAACAGTTGCAGCGCTGCAGAACCTGAAGAGGCAGAGACAGAGGACGCTGGTCCACACCGCCCACAGGGACACTCCCACCAAAACCGCCACCGACTGGAAGGAGGGCAGAGGAGACAGACTGGACAGACCGCCACGGCAGTCCGGGACCGGCCAGTCCGACTCCACACACACCTGCAACGCACAGAGGCGTTATTCCCAGCCGATGTCCCGGGCCTGTGACCTGTCTCACCTCAAACAGGCCCAGCGTTCCGCTGGGCGGGGCTGGTCCCATCGGCGACCGGCGCTGATTCCCTGTTGTCCCCACCCAGGACGGCTGCACCAGGACGACCACCTGGATGATGGCGAAGCAGAGGGTGCATACGGCCCAGAGGACGCCGACGGCCCGGGCGCTGCGGACAAACTCCGTCTGATAGAGGCGGGAGAGGTCGGCGAGGCCTGGGGATGCTGACATGCCTGGGGGGACACAGCTCAACAGTTTATACCACACACACACACACACACACAGGTGGGCAAACTGAGGCCCGGGGGCCACATGTGGCCCGATCAACTATTGAATCCGGCCCGCAGAGTCTCCACAATTATTCCTCCAAAAGCCAAATGAAGAGGGTTGTCAGCTTGATTGGGGAGAAAAAGGTCCAGACCCCCCCTTCAGCTAGCATGCTAACATGTCCTCTCAAGAAGGTGGGGCCAAACATCATCTGGAGCTTCATCATCCATCTCTAGTTGGACCAGTTTACAGGCTCTTCTACATATTTCCTCGGTCAACAGTCCATCAATTAACCCCTGATCCTCATGTGGGGGGTTAGCTTCCTGCACCACCTGGCCGGCCCCTTCATCAAGATCTACAACCCAGTGTGGCCCTTCAGGCTAAAGAACTATAAGTAATAAACTAAAATAAACCGCCAGTTTTCCTGCTGTTTGGAACATTTTAAACATTTAGAAGTGCAGTATTTAACAGTTTTAAGGGTGATGGAACAACCATCAGAAATGCACGTCATTGTTAAACAGCATA
This sequence comes from Pao palembangensis, assembly GCA_015343265.1. Taxonomy (NCBI): domain Eukaryota; kingdom Metazoa; phylum Chordata; class Actinopteri; order Tetraodontiformes; family Tetraodontidae; genus Pao; species Pao palembangensis. Next base: position 14,007,897 of record CM027090.1, on the reverse strand, counting down.
AAACAGATTTCATGTGAAATTTTGCGGGAAAAGGGTGTAAAAAGGAGAAGGTGAGGCTGTCTGATGAAAAAAGAAGTTTAGAAATGTCTCCCTTGTCTCTGGGATGGACACGAAGGCGTCAAACACGGTATGGTGGCCACCCTTAGATCAGCCAATCAGCACCAGTTCGCAGTAAACACCAACATTCACCCACGGTTACATCATCCAGCGCCAGCACACGCGCCCACGCCCACGCACACGCACAGAGAGAGAATTAAAGACAATCGATCCTGGATATGTTTGGATCACCGTGTAACAGGAGAACCGAACCCTAACTGACCTGCGGCGTGTGCGTCTGTCTGTCTGTCTGCAGCGGGAGGAGGAGGAGGTGCTGATCCGGGCGAAACACACGATCCAGGAGGAGGAGGAGGTGGAGGAGGTGCAGCTCCTGGAGCCCCGGTGCGAAGTCAACAATCAGACTTGTTTAAATGTGACGATGATCCAGCGGTGAAGATAAATCTGTGCAGAGCATCACCATCACCGCCATCACCGCCTGGACGTCACATGATGCTTCAACGCCCCCTACAGGCCGAGTCGGAAACTGCATCAAGGAATATGTGATTCCGGTCCGGAACACAAAGATCCATTATTAAACTGCGATGGTTCACGGATGTCACCTTTTTAAAAAATGAAATAAATGCAGAAAATCCGTTGATTTTTTTCCCCACTCAAACTGAATGTGATTATTTTACCATAAAGACAGAATTTCTGGCTGCTATTGATGCAGAATTCCTCCACAAACCCATAAATAACCTAAAGTGATTGCCTGGGACAGACACTTCTGTGTTGGCAAAGAAACAGTCAGACGATCAGAGTGTGAGGTAAATATTTTAACAGAAACAAACAGCTTTCAGAGATAAAGATGGCAGCTTCATCACTAAAATGTGCTTTTTGTGTGTAAAATCCACAGCAAACCTGCCAGAATATGAACCAGTGACAACTCCCAGAGAAGCCTCAACAAATGTGACTTTGTAAAACATAAGGAAAAACTGAGGTTACTTTTGTCTGAACCTTTGTGAATTGTTTTGTTTTCCTGAACTTGGGAATCATTATTGCTAAGCGATGTCATCTTTTTAAAAAGAGAAGACATCTCAAACACTGTCAGTGATACAGTATTTGGTAACAAAAACAGTCTCTATAAGCACCCACTGCCGTGTGTTCGTGGCTCCGGCCTTCCTTGTTCCAGTTTGTGCTGGTGAGACTCAGCTGATGAGACCTGATTGCATGAAAGTGTTCAGCACCAATCTGCAGCTAAAATCAGATAAAATTACCGTTCTAAAGTTTTCTGAGGGTTTTGGCAGCACATTATAAGCATAATTAAGGTTACATTGCCCACAAAGCACTCGGACCACTGGAAGACTCGGCCTTCATCTTCTTCTTCCAGCTCTCAGCTCCAGGGAGGGATCTCCTCTCCAAACTTGGCACAGTGAGCAGCGTTTTTGGCATCAAACAGGATCTGAACAGAATAAAAAAACAAAAAAAAGTCGTTTAAACACAACTCTGCTCAAGTCAAACAGCAATTATGAGGACACGACATTGATAGTCTAGTATAGACACGATAATAGTTAGTCTTAGCACACTGTAGTTTTAGTTTTAGTATTTTAGTTTTAGTATTGGCGTTTTAGTGTTTTAGTTTTTGTATTTAGTGTTTTAGTTTTTGTATTTAGTGTTTTAGTTTTAGTATTTAGTGTTTTAGTTTTAGTGTTTTAGATTTTGTATTTAGTGTTTTAGTTTTTGTATTTAGTGTTTTAGATTTTGTATTTAGTGTTTTAGATTTTGTATTTAGTGTTTTAGTTTTTGTATTTAGTGTTTTAGTTTTTGTATTTAGTGTTTTAGTTTTTGTATTTAGTGTTTTAGTTTTAGTATTTAGTGTTTTAGATTTTGTATTTAGTGTTTTAGTTTTTGTATTTAGTGTTTTAGATTTTGTATTTAGTGTTTTAGTTTTAGTATTTAGTGTTTTAGATTTTGTATTTAGTGTTTTAGTTTTAGTATTGACGTTTTAGTTTTAGTATTTTAGTATTTTCCTAAGACTTTCATGCCCTTGTGTGTTTCTACTTTCGAGCTGTTGGAAATGTAAATTTCTCTTGGAGATTAATAAAGTATCCATCCATCCATCCATCCATCCATCCTCCATCCATCCATCCATCCTTAAACGGCGATGCCTGAACTGTCACCTGGTTGTGTACGTAGGCCTCGCACAGGTAGCACCACACCGACAGGTCAGAGAAGCTCAGCACCACAGGGTGCTCCGACACAGCACCGTGAGTCACCATGTGTTCGTTAACGTACCGACCACAGAAGACCTGTGAGGGGACGGAGCTCAGGTGAGACACCTCGAGAAAAGCAGGACGCATCGTCTGCAGGCGAGACGGGTCACCTGGTAACAGGTGAGGCAGATCCAGTTCTCTGCTCCAGAGCCGCAGTCCTGACACGGCTTGAAGATATCGATACCCGAGGGAGGAAGCGGCTTAACAGCGTCCAGGTGAGGACACCAGGGCAGAGGGTCCACCACATACAGAGTCTGAGGACAGAGGATTGGACAGGCGAGGGCAGCGAACGTGTCAGAACTTCATGTTTCTTCCATGTATCCACTCACATCCGGGTGTCCTCCACACATCAGCTCCAAAGAGGCTGACCAGCCACAGGCTCCCTCTGCCTCTGGAGCTCCATGCGCTCCACCAGCAGCCTCACCCCCAGCGGCAGCCAGCTGGGCTGCAGCCTGTGAAGGCTACGAACAACACACAGACAAGATTAGAGCCTGGGGGAATAAAATCAGCACCCTAAGTGGTCCAGTGGTCTCAGGACTTCAAGATTCCTGAACACCTGACCCCAGGTTTCCACCGGATGCGATGCGTCTCCGTCCGTCCGTCCTGATTTCTGCCGTCCGGGCGTTTCCACCACATGCGTCTGGACGGACGGAGAACACCGCAACAATGTAGCACAATCCACCGCTTGCGGGACAGGAAGTCGGGTGCGAAGAGAAAATAAAACATCCGGGAAATTGTCAAAATAAAAGCTCCCGTATTCAGAGCGATCGTTTTCCACAGGACGCTGAAAACAAAATCAGGTACGACCGCGTGATATTACCACTTTGTAGTTTTTGAAAGGAGCCACAGGAGAAGATGCTCTTTGTTCCTAGAGGAGTAAAATTTCCCCTTTCTTCGGATTTTAGTGATTCTACCATGGGTGATTCTATTAATGTTTCCTAAAATGTGTAATAGATCGATTATTTCTTGCAAATTGTGGTTATTTACGTTATTTAATATATCTGAAGCTATGCTGCAAACAATAAGTTAACTTGTGATGTTGTTTCACACACCCACAAACAAGAGATAAAAATCCTCTTTTTCTTTGTAAAAAGAGGATTCATGCATGGAATAACGTACAAAAAACATCGCTGTAAATACAGGAACTTTTATTTTGATAAATTTGCATATGTTTTATTTTTTTCTTCGCACCCAACTTCCCGATGCCTTGTGCTAGATTGTTGCAGCGTGCTCCGTCCGTCCGTCCGTCCAAAATAGAAGCGATGCGTATTTTTCCAGAGAGCGACGGAAGCCCCCAGCCCTGCCGTGGACGGAGCCCCCAGCCCAGCCGTGGACGGAGCCCCCAGCTCTGCCGTGGGCAGAGCCCGAAGCCCTGCCGTGGACGGAGCCCCCAGCCCTGCCATGGACGGAGCCCCCAGCCCAGCTGTGGGCGGAGCCCCCAGCTCTGCCGTGGGCAGAGCCCGAAGCCCTGCCGTGGACGGAGCCCCCAGCCCTGCCGTGGACGGAGCCCCCAGCCCAGCTGTGGGCGGAGCCCCCAGCTCTGCCGTGGGCAGAGCCCGAAGCCCTGCCGTGGGCGGAGCCCGAAGCCCAGCTGTGGGCGGAGCCCCCAGCCCTGCCATGGACGAAGTCGCAGCGAGTGGAAACGCATTGACTTGCGAATGGAATCTAATCAGCATGGACAGACGGACATAGACCCACCGCATCCGGTGGAAACGGGGGGTCAGTCTCAGGCTGTGACCTCTCTGCTGATTGGCTCTGCTCGGGTGACTCCACCTTCACATCGTGTTCACAGGGAAGCGTCCCTGCGCCACGCTGGACCTTCGGCCTGGCCCCTCCTACGGAGGTGGATGTCGTTGGAGAAGGACTAGCTGCGGGATGGCCGATGTCCAAGCAGGCCAGTCCCTGCGTGAGCACCTCCAGACTGCCGTCCCTCTGATTCCAAAAATCAGAAACAGAAACAGAAAGAAAGTGTCACTTCTCAAGTTTCTTCATTCAGAAGTTCATCCAAAAACTCCTAACAACCAAAGTGTGCAGCTGTCCTGCCGGGGACAGCGGAGGTTTGCCCTTGCTGCTCTCCTCTGACTTCTTGCTTTTTCCTCTGGAACTACGTTTCCCACGATGCTTTGGAGAGGGCAGGGAGGCCCGCACGGACTCTGGGACTGAGCAACACAACAGGCATGTATTTAAACTGGAAAAAGACAATAAACGAGGAAGAGGACATTGTATACTGACTGTGTATCCTCAGTGACCTCCAGTAGGGCGCATGGTATCGAATGACCTCGTTGATCGTTGCCACGGCGCTGGGATGAGGTGGCGGGAGGGGTGTTATCAAAGGCGGAGGCGGGTCACCCAGCAACACACTGGTGCACATTGCCATGGATTTAGAGATAGATGATAAATTATAACCTCCCTGAAAAAGAGTAAAAGAGAAAGAGAAGTCAGCGAGAGCATTTTTTTTGCAAAAAGTAATTAAAAAATAGAATCAAAATCTGCTTTTTTACCTCGAGTACTTCCTTTTTGATGTTTAAAAATCTGTATATTCATATTTCATAAAGGGCACCACACGTAGCAGATTCCATAAATCTACTTTATAATCTCTACACACCTCTAGTATGAGTAGGACCCGCCCAGCAGCCAGTGACATCAGCTGGTGTGTGAGATGTGCGTAACCTTCCGGAGTCACGTGATATCCCCCCAGTGGATCCCCACGGGCTGCATCAAAACCAGCTGACACAAGAACCAGGCCAGGGTTGAACTGCAGAGAAGTCAGATGAAGACATGTAACAACAACAACAACAGCAACAACAACGTGTGTGTATTACCTCGGTGGCTATAGGCATGACCACGTGGTGGAAAGCAGCGAGGTAGTCAGAGTCACCCATCCGTGCTCCACTCCACGCAACGTTGACATTATATCCCGCCCCCTTGGACACGCCCACTCTGTCAGGGGCAGCATCCTCCGACGATGGAAAGAAAGCCCCGTTGTCATAGCGATGAAGAGAGATGTACAGGACACTAGAAACAAGGGGCGATTACGTCATCTAGGGCAGTCGCGAATATTACAAACTGCGATTTTTTTTTTTCATATTCGCAATTATTTTTCATATTCGCGATTACCGTCAATTATTTATTTTGTCCACAAAGATGCATAAAATAACTATTAATCTGAGTCTGACGTCATCGTACTGCGCCAGCAGCAGCACACAGCGTCACTGTCGCAGCCACATGTTGTTTACCTCTCATCTTGATCGAATCGGCAGCAAGCTGAGGCTAGGATAATATGCTATGGCTAGGATAATATGCTATGGCTAGGATAATATGCTATGGCTAGGATACTATGCTATGGCTAGGATAATAACAACATGGAGGAAGGGGAGGTTCTGGTTCCAAAGCCATGTACCATCGCTGTGGGTGCATTTTAGTTTTTAGCCTAAAAATAAAGGAGAGCCCAGTAACGTGGAGGAAGCCATCTGTAAAATTTGCCGTAAAAAAGTGCCAGTCAAAAGCGCTAACGCAACAAATCTGATACGTCTCCAGACCCACCATCCACAGCAACACGCCAACTATTTCTGGATGTTCAACAAGTCATTAAATTGCTCTGATTCATTCAGGTGCACAGGACCAATAGAATGTGTGTTATTAAAGCTCTTTATGCTACAATAGTAGAAAAAAAATATACAATATGATCGTCAATCATAATTATTTTTCTGACAATTAATCGTCTCCAGAGATTCCTAATCGTGACAGCCTTAGGCGTAGTATTACGTCATCTCAAACTTGGCTTCAGTCCCTTTCCTCGTCCTCACCTGTCATCGTCCTCAAACATGTGCTGTGTCCCGTTGCCGTGGTGAACGTCCCAGTCTAAGATGAGGACTCGCAGCGGTACGTCACGGGACAGTTTCTGGGCATGGCGGGCGGCAAGAGCTGCCGTGTTGAAGAAACAGAAGCCGCAGGGAAGATCCCTCTCTGCGTGATGACCCGGAGGCCGAACAACAGCCACGGCGTTCCTCACCTGGGCATACAGCGCATCGGTTACCACAACGTGCCAAATTCGCCGTAGATTGAACATATAGAGTACGTGCTACCTGTCCTGTGAGGATCTGTTCCACAGCGCTGAAGCAGCCTCCAGCAGCCAGTAGCGCGGAATGGAAGCTCTGGTTGTTGATATAAATGGAGTTAAATTCATTTCCCAGGATGTGCAGTTCTCTGGGCTTCATCGTAGCTGTGGCGCGCATCTGTTCGATGTGCTGCAAACTGCATACACACACACATACACACACACAACCAAAATGTCAACATCCAGGGTTCATTGTACAGACACATGAAGCAAGAGTGTAATGCAGAGGTGGGCAAACTAAGGCCTGGGGGCTACATGTGGCCCACTGAACTATTTAATCCGGCCCACAGAGCCTAAACAATAATTTCTCCAAAAGCCAAATGAAGAGGGTCGTCACCTTGATTGTTTAGAAAAAGGTTCAGACTCCCTCTTCACCTAGCATGCTAACATGTCCTCTCAAGAAGGTGGGGCCAAACATCATCACCACTTGGCCGGCCCGTTCATCAAGATCTAAAACCCAATGTGGCCCTTCAGGCTAAATAATTGCCCAACTCATAATTGTAATGAGTTGATTCCATGTATGAAATCAGATCCTGACCTGTGACACGTGGACAGCTCCTCCTCTGTTGCCAAGCGTGCTGCTATTCGTTGACAGCGGTCCACCAGCCCCAGCTCCTGATGTTTGGAGAAGATTTTAAAGATCCTCTGTGGTTGCTCGGGGTGATGTCTGCAGAGAAGGGTGAAGAGTCGTGATCACAGCCTTACATCGCAGTCACATGTGCACGTTTACAGTTGCTCACCTGTCCCAGAGGTTTAGATGCTCCATCATGCGCTCGTCATAAACCAGGCCTGTTGCTGTGGCAACAGAGGGGGTGAGGCTGCGGTGCTCTGCTGTCTGGTCAACGGTTGTTGTTCTTTGGACACCGTCTGCAGCCCAAGGGCCACTTTCTGCAGAGGAAAGAGGAAGAGCTCAGGGATAAAAGTATGTGTGATCCAGCGAGAGTTGGAGGTCACAGACTGATGAGGCCAACAGGACCACATCATCTGCAAAGAGCAGAGACCCGATCCAGAGGCCACCAAACCGGACCCCCTCAACACCACGGCTGCACCTAGAAATTCTGTCCATAAAGGTTATGAACAGAATCGGTGACAAAGGGCAGCCCCGGCTGAGTCCAACCCTCACTGGAAACGAGTCCGACTTAATGCCAGCAATGCGGACCAAGCTCTGACACCGGTCATACAGGGAGCGGACGGCCCGTATCAGGGGACCCGACACCCTATACTCCAGGAGAACCCCCCACAGGACTCCCCGAGGGACACGGTCGAATGCCTTCTCCAAGTCCACTAAACACGTGTACTGGTTGGGCAAACTCCCAAGCACCCTCAGGGACCCTGCTGAGTGTGTAGAGCTGGTCCATGTCCAGGACGAAAACCGCGTTGCTCCTCCTGAATCCGATGTTCAATTATCTGGTACAGCTGAATAGACCTTACCAGGTTACCATAGACCCAATAGTTGGAACACACCCTCCGGTCCCCCTTCTTAAAAAGAAGGACCACCACCCCCTCTTTGCCTCGGCAACCGCTGTAGCCGCACTCCGCTTGGCCCGCCGGTACCCGTCTGCTGCCTCAGGAGTCCTGCAGGCCAAAGAGGCCCGATATGACTCCTTCTTCAGCTTGACGGCATCCCTCACTGTCGGTGTCCAACAGCGAGTTTGGGTATTTCCACCAAAACAGGCACCGACCACCTTACGGCCACAACACCGGTCGGCCGCCTCAACAATGGAGGCACGGAACATGGTCCACTCGGACTCAACGTCCCCCACCTCCACCGGGACACGGTCGAAGCTCTCCTGGAGGTGGGAGTTGAAGCTTCTTCTGACAGCAGACTCTGCCAGGCGTTCCCAGAAGACCCTCACAATATGTTTGGGTCTGCCGGGTCTGTCGGGCATCCTCCCCCACCATTGGAGCCAACTCACCTCCAGGTTGACAGCTCCGCCCCTCTCTTCACCCAGGTGTCCAAGACATGCGGCCGCAAATCACTGGGACACGACCACAAAGTTGATCATCGAACCGCGGCCCAGGGTGTCCTGGTGCCAAGTGCACATATGGACACCCTTATGCCTGAACATGGTGTTCGTTATGGACGAGCCGTGACAAGCACAGAAGTACAATAACAGAATACCACTTGGGTTCAGATCAGGGGGGCCATTTATCCTGATCACGCTCCTCCAGGTCTCACTGTCACTTCCAAAGTGAGCACTGAAGTCACCTAGGAGGACGAGGGAAACCCCAGAAGGAGCACTCTCTAGTACTCCCTCTAAGGACTCCAAAAAGGGTGGATACGCTGAACTGCTGTTCGGGCCTTAGCCACAAACAATAGTCAGGATCCGTCCCCCCATCACAGAGGTGACATTCCACGTCCCTAGAGCTAGCTTCTGCAGCCGGGGATCGGACCACCAAGGTCTCTGCCTTTGGCTGCGACCCAACACGGACTGCACCCGACCCTTTTGGCCCATCCTGCAGGTAGTAAGCCCAGGGGAAGGGGGTCCCAAGTCGCCTCTTCGGGCTGTGCCCGGCCTGACCCCATGGGCAAAGGTCCGGCCATCAGGCGCTCACCATCGTGCCCCGCCCCCAGGCCTGGCTCCAGGAGGAGGCCCCGGTGACCCGTGTCCGGGCAAGGGAAACTTGGAACCATTTCTATTCATCATCATAAGAGGGCTGCCCTTTGTCTGGTCCCTCACCTAGGACCTGTTTGCCATGGGTGGCCCTACCAGGGGCATAAAGCCCCAGACAACTGAGCTCCTAGGATCACTGGGACACGCAAACCCCTCCACCACGATAAGGTGGCAGCCCAGGAGGGGGCTGGATTCACGTGTATTATTATATTTACAATAAACTAGTTTTTATGGTCGTCTCATATTATTTTGTTGTATTTATCCGTTCTTGGCGCTAAAAAGGTTGGGAACTGCTGGTTTATCGTATGAGATGAAAAAAGGGCAATGTGGTCGTGAGAATCAAGTAAACTACTAATGGGTAATTAAAAAAAAAAACAATAAAAACTTACCCAGTGTTTGCAGAGAGGGCCAGTATGGAAACAGAGCTGAGAGGGTCTGAGAGATGGACTGCAAAGCACTGACAGACAGACAGACAAGTATAAACTGACCTGTTACTGTCAAGACTAAGTGATTCTGAGTGATTTACTTGTCAGATGGGGCTGTGGGTGGGGCCAGAGGAGGACAGGCTCCTCCCAGCAGAGCTCGAACACAGGCTGCAGTGCCCTCTGCTGTTGACTGTAGGTTATAACCTCCCTGTGCACGCACACACACAATTACAAAGTCACAAATTCATGACGTGTGTCGCTTTCCACAAAAGTGCAGGTTGTGGTAGGTTGTTGTAGATGAGTGGAGACAGAGACTGCTTGGACAATCACTCCAGTTTTACCTCAAGAGCCAGAACAAGTCGACCTTCAGCCAAAGCCATCAGCATGTGAGTGAGAATGTGGAAGCACGGAGGACGCACACACATCTCCCCCTGAACACACAAACCCACACAGAGGCAGTTATTATGCAGTGATCGGTAAAGGAACCTTTACACCCCACTTAAACAGTGACAACTGGAACAGAACGCATGCTTGACCGGATCTGTGTGTGTGTTTTTCACCTTCTCATCTCCAACTGCAGCATCAAATCCAGCAGAGACCAAAACCAGCTGAGGCTGAAACTGAACAGACGGACAGCTGCTTAACTCTGTCTGTGGTCATGAGGAAGAAGGTTCTTCTGCGCGTGTGTGAGGGTTACCTCGTGAGCTATGGGCAGCAGCAGTTGTTGGAAAGCTGCGATGTAATCGGCGTCTGTCATCCCCATCTGAGGAGTGAAAAACACAGAAGAGGATGATTACGTTACACTACAGACCAGGGGTGGGCAATTATTTAGCCTGAAGGGCCACATTGGGTTTTCCTGCTTGATGGACTATTGACAGGGAAAATATTTAGAAGAGCCTGTAAACTGGTCCAACTAGAGATGGATGATGAAGCTCCAAATGATGTTTGGCCCCACCTTCTTGAGAGGACTTGTTAGCATGCTAGCTGAAGGTGGGGTCTGAACCTTTTTCTAACCAATCAAGCTGACAACCCTCTTCATTTGGCTTTTACAGAAATTATTGTTTAGGCTCTGCGGGCCGGATTAAATAGTTCATCGGGCCACATGTGGCCCCCGGGCCTTAGTTTGTCGCGTCACTTAAAAGCTGCAAAAGAGAAAAGGGTGCAATTATGGAGCCAGGAAGCCCCAGCAGCCATGCTAATGAGTCCATAACAACCCAAACTTTGGTGACAGTCTCACCTTGTTCCAGGGCAGATTGATGTTTCTGCCTGCAGCTCGTGGACTTCCAACAAAATGGCTGTCGGACTCTGGAAGGTGGGGCCAGAAAGAGCCCTGCTCGTACCTGTGCACGCTGAAGTACAAAACACTAACACACACACACGGACACACACAGAGACCGTTTGAGATTGACAGGTATGAGATCTTAATCACTGGTGCTGGTAACCAAGATGGAGGTTCAGGAGTTTACCCGGGGTCTTCCTGGAACAGGTACTGGATTCCTTGTCCGTGATGAACATCCCAGTCAACTATCAACACCCTGACACACAGACGACAGCGTGTCATTTGTACCACCAACCAAAGCCGTTTCATCGGTGTTCAGGTGACACACCTACCTGCTAACCGAGTGTCTGGTCTGAGCGTATCGAGCCGCGATCGCCACGTTATTGAAAATACAAAAACCGTTTGGAAGGTCCTTCTGCGCGTGATGTCCAGGAGGTCTAACAGGGGGACAGACACACATCAACTTTTCACTCTTAAAGCCGAAACAATGTCGGGAGTCACTCCAACAACCAAAGAAGAAGAGCGATGTGAATGATTCATAGCTATTATTAACCATAAATACGCTAAAATCAGACCAACTGCAGCCACGTTGAACAGATGCTGTGAGAAACACGTGTTGTCCAGCGGATTCTATTCCTGGAAGCTGTTACCTGACCACGGCGAAGCCATTTCTGAGTTCAGAGGTCATGACCCGATCGACCAGCTGGAGAAGCGAACCCACCGCCGACACACCCACTGTGAAGGACTCCTGAAACATCAACACACGCACCTTTTCAGGAAATGCAAACACGGTTCTTTTCTCTCTTTTCTCGTTCCAACAAGTTCTTACTGGATGAAGGCAAACTGAGTTGTATTTGTCTGACAAGCTGTGAAGTTCATCCTCCGTCATGGTCTGAGTTGACCTCATCAAATCCACATAATGTTTCCTACAAACGCACACGGGGGGGGGGGGGGGGGGGGACCGTCATGCGTGGAAAACGGGAATGATTGCTCAGCCCGACGTGAGCGGACTCACGTGTGACAGAGCAGCAGCTCTTCTTCTGTAGCTTCTCTGGGCTGAAACACACACACACACACACAGATGACCAATCAGAACAGGGTCTGTCCCTCCAGGACTATTTAGGCGACACATCTGTCCAACAGGAGGACTTGACACGTGCAGCAGAACACAGCCTGCAAAAGAACTGAATGTACAGGAGAAGTGGAGGAACAGACCTCCACCCTGATGCACTGTGGCAGCAGGTTCTGGTGCTGCAGTTCCTCCATGATGAACGTCGCTCTCTCTGGACTCTCTGGATGACTGGGATAGGACACACAGACGATCACCGATAACCACCAGCGTTGGATCAGGTTAAACCAAAGAAAATGTTAACTAACACGATGCTCACCTGGAATCCCAGAGGTTCTTATGGTGAGTGAAGATCTCAGAGAAGACCAGACCGGTTCCACTGGCTGATGGGCTGCTGGACAGATTCTGCACGCACGCACACACACACACCGAAGACTGATCTTCTTCAATAATCTGGCTAGAATAAACCATTCTATGAAGGAAATCTGTCAGATTAATTGTCTTTAGAATTTTAATTTCTCATTCACAAGTTTCTTTGATGCCCAAACAACAATAGTAGTTTTCACAAGGTCCAATTTTTGTAAAACTGTAATTCTGCCTCTTCAAAGTAATAATTCCATATTTAAAGTGCCCCATGACATTAAATACATTCAAACGGCCTTGTCTTCTTTAGATTTGCATGTGTTGATCAAAGCTTAGAAAAACTACACTTTCAGAATCTGTCAGCAGACTTGTTCCTGGTTTTTCTGCGACTGGGCACAGTTAGAAACACGGCAGCTGAAATCTCACCAGCATCTTCAGTTTGTCACTCATGTCTTCCTCTTCCACTCTGCTCCGCTCCATTCTTCCCCTCCTCTTCACCTCCTGCAGGCTGCTTTCTCCCTTCTTACAGTTCTTCGCTTTACTGTTGCTGCCCTGAAAAACACAAATCCTTCATCTGAACACGGGAAGGTTTTCTCATAAAACAAAAACCAGACGTGCAGATGAGATTCTAGGAAAAAACATGTCGGTCAAAGATTCACAAGAGCAGAAAACCAGGAGGTCAAACTCTGAGTCTGGTGAATGATTGACAGCTGCTGAGTTGAAACACTCTGTTCAAATTAAGCCAAACCAACATCTAAACCAGAGGTGGGCAAACTGAGGCCCGGGGGCCACATGTGGCCCGATGAACTATTTAATCCGGCCTGCAGAGCCTTCACAAGAATTTCTCCAAAAGCTAATTTAAGAGGGTTGATTGGTTAGAAAAAGATTCAGACCCCCCCTTCAGCTAGCATGCTAACACGTCCTCTCAAGAAGGTGGGGTCAAACATCATTTGGAGCTTCATCATCCATCTCTAGTTGGACCAGTTTACAGGCTCTTCACAATACTTTCCCAGTCAATAGTCCATCAAGCAGGATTTTTAGCTAACCTCTGATCCTCATTTGGGGGTTAGCATCCTGCACCACCTGCCCACCCCTGGTCTAACCACTTGATATAAAGATATAAAATGGTGGTTGAACAAATAGCTCAGCGCCAAATAGTCAAAAACCTTGAATTAGACTGTGGGTCAGTGTGCAGTCATAAATGCCTGAACACGTAACTGATACCGATACAGCATTTAGATTCAACACAAACTGATGCCTTTCATGTGTTTAGATCTTTGAATTTTGAAGGACGGCTGATGAAATCCCAAAATTCAGCATCTCAAGCCCACTTTGTTGTGATCGCAGCCTTCAGCTCTTCTGCGTTGTTGGGTCTGGGGTCTTTGCTCATAGATTCTCTCGGGCGTTCAGGTCAGGAGAGTTTGCACCATGGTTCTTTTTCCACATTATTTACATTTTTTGAGAAACTTAATTTGGGAGTTCTCGTGTTCTGATTTCTTAAGATGAACTAGTGCTGCTTCTGGCACTAAATTGGGGATAATCTAGTTCCTGCTCTGGTCACACTTGCAGAATTGCAGCACTAACTTGTGACTTTTAGGGCATTCAGGTCTATCTAATTGTATCAAAAGGTCAGATTATAAGGGCTGAGTAGAGACTGTTTTGGCTCATTTATCCCTCTTGAGCCGCGTGTTCGTTTGGATCGAGAGAAGAGATTCTCCAAAAGGAAAATTGTCAAAAGTGCAGTTTATTCATCCAACAGAATAATACCTGACTGAGCTCTGGGTCCGAGACCAGGAACTGATGAGATCAGATCGGGTCCTGTCGCCTCACACTTTGAGTGAGGAAGGCCCCCTGAGTATTTTCATTGTTTATACTCTGTGGTGGTTACGCAGCAACTCATATCACTTGTTTTGGTACACTCCATTCAGCACTGTTCCGTGCACAGAATCATGCTATTATCAACTTTTGACTCCTTGTTATGTTTTTGTTCTCATATTTTGACACCTGCGTATATCACCTTGCCCTGCACTTTTCATTCTGTAATTTCATTATAAGCCCAGTTTATAAAACATAGAAAAATGTGACATTTCTTAACAAGACAGAGTGTGTGTGTGTGTTCTAGTACATGCTAAATATGGAGTACCAAAATACCCATTCTACTAGCAAACTGAGGACATTAGGAGTGTCTCCACTGCAGGAACCTCCTCAAAGGGCCACTTACTGAAAGTTTTATGGGGCCTTAACCAAATCACTGGTCCAGGGTAGTTACTTAGGTCGGCCCCAAAAAAACCTCTGGATGGGGTTTGAGGTTTACTCGACGCTGGCTAAACCTAGAAAGGATGTGACCCGGAACCCAGCAGAAGAGCAGCATTAGCCTAGCATCCACCGTCATGTACGCAAACACGCAAACCAGAAAAGCAACAACCGCCCCAGCTCGTCGTCATCTTTGGTTAGACAAACAAGACACGGATGTGTGTGTGTTTGCGTGTGTGTGTGTGTGGGGGCAAACCTGAGGGGGGTATCTTCTGACTGACTTCAGTTCAGAATCTGGAGGATCTAAAGATCCTGATTCCATCTTGGATCGAGCTGCAGGTAAGAATAACACAGATCAGACACAGACACAGACACAGACAGACACACACACACACACACACACACACACACACACACACACACACACACACACACACACACACCTGTGGTTTATGGAGATGTGGAAACTAATAAATGCTTAATATTGTTTATTTAGAGGTTTACAGGACATGTCAAGACCCATATGTTATTGTGTTATGTGAAACAGGCAACACTGACGGCAAAAGATAAGAAAATACAGTTATGCTTATGTAATTTTATTAGGTGCAATAAATATTCATAGGAGAATTTTCCTGTGTTATTATTTAGCATAAGATTTCCAGCATTACTGCTGGAAAACTGTGTGTGTGTGTGTGTGTGTGTGTGTGTGTGTGTGTGTGTGTGTGTGTGTGTGTGTGATCGCTGAGCATCTAGGAGAAAATGATGAGGGCTACACAGGATTTGGTGGAAAAAAAGGCCGCAGTAAAAGTAAAATAAAAACACATTCCCATCATCTAGCTATTATCTACTGATAAACTAGGAATAAATAAATAAATGCTTCCAAATGTGAGGAATAAACCTCTGCGGCTGACATAATTAGGCTACACTTAATAATTACTTGAATAAATTATGAATGGTTGTGCTGTCAAAAATAATTTTATCATTTTAATATTTAAGGGTATTATTGTGATCCAAATTATTCAAGTGCTAAACAAGCATCCAAAAATGCTTTTTAATCAGTGAATAATGCCAAAACGGAAGGATAGAAAATGAATATTTAAGAAAGGCAGAAGAAGGAACCAGAACACCAGGACCTGGGCTCTGGTTCGGTCCAGAACCTGGATCATTGTTTAATGACAACTAATTGACTTGAATCTACGTGCGAACATTGGGCGAAACACAAATAAAGACTTGACTTACAGCTGCTTCTGTGGACCGAACGATTCTGTTTGTTTCCGAGCGCCAACACTCAGCTGTCGCACTCGTGTGACGTCATCGTGTATGCGCCCGAGCTGCGTAAGACATTAGCTCAATTAACGTTTTAATGTTTTGTTTCAATTACAAAAGTCATCACATAACAAGAGATTTAAAAAAATAATAATCTTGTACTTTTGTGTCGTCGGGAATGGAAGATTTAAAAGTATATAAACTCAAAAGAGCAACTTAAATTTACAAACATGGACTTTTGCACATCAATAACTGGATACATTTAATATCAGCATTCCTCACACACGCATACACCCATGTTAAAGGCAAAGTCCATGGAGGACTAAGCAGCTGTTTTACAGCCTCTCTGTTCCACAATATTCATACATTGCAACAAATAGAGAGAAATGAAAGAGGAAACAGCAAAGGCGGTTTTCTCAGCCACACAGGTGTACCTGCACAGGTAGGTGTGCAGGGAATGTTAGTATGCTGGATCAAAGATTAATCTTAAAACGTCTGATCCTGTACAATTGGATACATCTTTAAAAAATATGTAGTTTTTAGTGGTAATGTGTACCTTTAGTGTAATTTGTCATATATGACCTATTTGATAAACTGGAAAGAATTTTCACAACATGACACTGAAATATCACTGTACAAGTAGTCACTTGGGAATAAAATAGCTGTTATAGGAAATAATATAAAGTGCTTTAGTAAATACAGCTGCACACAGACAATATTAAAACATTTTAATTAAATGCAAAATCCACACAATTAGTATCTTTTATAAAACATCAGCTTTTAATGAAGGATCGACAACACTGAAATAATGCACACTTAAAAAAATAACTGAGATACAAAATTATACAAAAATTAACTTTAAAAACATCAAGGTAAGAAAAGTGCAATATAAAAACAAGTATTAGTGTTTTAGCTGCATGGAGTGTTTCTGTTATTCTGTCCACAGGACGACGGTTCAATGATCAACATAAAAAAATAAAACATCTTAAAACACTAAAATGTCAACTATTTAACTGCTTAAATGGAATGTTATAAGTTGAAAGTGTAAAAATATTTTTTCTCTCTTTTCATTGATCATTTGCGATTGATGATTGGTTCAATATGTCATTTAAAAAATGAGCGTGGTCATTTTTTGTAGCTTCCTGCATTTAATGCCATGGAAATTCCACATTCTGTATGCATGTGCTCAATATGATTATTTTACATAAAATATTGAAATGAGTGTTTGCTTATTGTGTCTCAGCAAGAACAGGAATATCTGTTACCAGGAGAATTCTGGGTAGCGTAGTCAATCATTCAGAAACTGGCAGAGGTGAAATATCAGAACATTTCCTCACAGAGTGGAGAAAAAACCTCATCAATGTATAAAAGAAAAAGAAAAGTACTTTTCAAAGCTTTTCCCCTCTGTATTATATTTTTGAGATGAAAAGAAATCGAAACATTTTTAAATGTTTTTAAATTTGCAACTATATCCAGTAACTTTAATTAGACTGATTTCTCATCGTAAACAAAATGATCACACACACACACACACACACTCTCTCTCACACACACACAGAATCTTAATTCAAATACTGTAAAACTGTTTTGCCTGCATCCTTTTTGATAGATCTGACCTGTTGATGCAGTCTGGATGGAGATGTGAGACCTGACAGTTGGTCCCAAATGACCCGTCTGTCCTTCACCCATCTGTTGCCACCGCCCTCCTCCCGCCAGCGTCTGCTCTATCTCTCCTTGGCCGAGCGCAGGTCGGTTGTGATCGGGTCATGCTGGATGGTCTGGTGCAGCATCAGAGCCAACAGCCCGGCTCGGTTGGTCATGGCCATTCGTAGATTCCGCTCCTGCTCAAAGAGCTCGTCCAGCTTGTACCACTGACAGAGAGACAGGGAAGATGCTTACATTCTGGACTTCTTCTCTTCTGTTACCGCCAGCTTTAAAGTTGGTTGCGCGTTACCACTCGGACTCGCTCCAGGTCGACCTCCGCACGCCGCAGCTTCTCCCAGCAGTAGTGTTTGTTACACTTCCTCTTTGAGACGCGACAGAACTCGCCCGTGGGCTCAAAGACGTCTTTCACCAGAGGACAACCGCACACCTCATCGGCTGTGACCTGACAGGGAGACAGACGCGAGGGGGGTCAGTGTGTCTGATGACGTCGCTCACTCACGGGACCTGAACACCTGACCGAAAGTGTGAAATATTCTGATGAACCTTTGGGTCTCTGGAGTGCTCTGGACACAGCACCTGCAGCCGCTTACAGTAGGTCTTGCTCTGAGGGTTGTACACGTCACAGAACAATCGCGTTGCTCTGAAACAGACCAAGAGAGACGCTGTTACACTCTGACAGCTGGGCGACAGAGACAGGAAGGGCAGGCGCTCTTACCCCTCTATCCGTGTCGGGTACATGGAACCGAAGGATGTCTGACTCTCATACTGCGGCACACAGACAAATGATTCACTTGGAGCAAAATGACAATAAAGGTTCGTAATAAAATATGGCAGCACCCAGTGATGGAACAGGAGCGTCAGACTCTGGGGCAAAGGTGGGCAAACTACGGCCCGGGGGCCACATGTGGCCCGAAGAACTATTTAATCCGGCCCGCAGAGCCTTCACAATCATTTCCCCAAAAGCCAAATGAAGAAGGTTGTCAGCTTGATTGGTTAGAAAAAGGTTCAGACCCCCCCTTCAGCTAGCATGCTAACATGTCCTCTCAAGAAGGCGGGGCCAAACATCATTTGGAGCTTCATCACCCATCTCTAGTTGGACCAGTTTACAGGCTCTTCAGAATATTTTCTCTGTCAACAGTCCATCAAGCAGGATTTTTAGCTAACCTCCGAATCTCATTTGGCCGGCCCCTTCATCAAGATGTGGCCCTTCAGGCTAAATAATTGCCCACCCCGGCTCTGGGGCCTTGTTTGGGTCTTAATGAGTACCGCAGCAGAGCCGGGTTCAAGAACAAGCAAGTTCGATTTAAGGTTTATTTAAGAAACTTCCACGGCTAGACTGGTGTAACGGGAATGGTAATGGGAGGCACTGGTATTTAAACGTGGAAGGTGCAAGTCCTGTGTGAGGAACCCTCCTTAGTTACAAACAGAGATGTTGGAGTTACAGGTTTTCTTTGGTTGTACTTTAATATCCAAGAGGCCTCGGAGTAAAACTCAGCTGTGTTAGCTAACCTTAGCGTAGCACCTCTCCATGTGTCTAAGCGCCACCTTCGGGTTGACGGGATGACTGCAGGAGACGCAGAAGATCTGCAGGTCTGTGTCGTCACCGTCTCCTTCCGTCACCTGGACAGAGACAAGCAGACTGGTTCAGAGACAGGCAGCCAGCAAAGAGCTAACCGTCAACGCGTCCTCTTGCACCTCCTCATGGTGCTGAACTTGTTGTTGTTTGGCCACAGCAATGATGCCTTCCAGCTCGTGAAAACGCTTCTCCATGAGAGTGAGGCGGAGCCGAGCTGCCTGCTGCTCCTTCCTGATGCGTTCCAGCTGCCTCCGCCCCATTTCCTCGGCTACGCAGGGACTCTGTTGCCACTGTTGGATCCTCTGCGGGAGGATCTCATAGATACGACTGTGGGACACACAAAACACACAGAGAATTTCAAACTGTTGCAGATGTTACTGTGGGTTTTTATTATTCTTTACCGTATCTTTAAACCAGGCATCACCAAATGGCGGACCTCGGTCCGGATCTGGACCGACTGATGGTTCTGTCTGGACCCGTGACCAATCTCTGATAAATCTACGTCAGTGTTTCTCAAACGTTTTCAGACCAAGGACCACTGAACCCATAAATAAACACTTATGGACCACCTGACTCTAAATAGCCCCCAAAACAATATGCTAAGTAACGATCGGGTGGTGGTATGACAGATGCATCAGGAAATATACAATTTAATAAGTGAATTCTTTAAATCTTGGTAGTTCAAGAAGCACTGATTTTCACTGAATTTGAAATATTGAAAATTTTAAATTAAAATTTTAAAATGTGATTTGTGACGTGTCACCTCGCGGACCACTAGGGGTCGCCCCCGGACCACTGGTGGATGGAGAAATGAATATTCATTCTTCCGTCAGGCGGTTCAAAACCAGGGTGCCTCATATGCTCCGAAAGCGTGGCATCAACGCAGCCACTTTTATTTATTATTTTCTGAAAATGTGGACATTTTTACTTGAACTGCAGGCCTTCAATTTTTTTGGGCTTGGACCGCTTTAATTTAAAGGTTATTTTGCTCTGTTTCCACTTTTTTTATTTATTTCATTTTGAGGTTTTTGTTTTCTTTACTCTAAAATAAAGGCCTTAAATTTATTTGCCTGGGCTATTTTATATGGTAAAATAGCTAATTGTGCCCTCAGTTAAACATTTCCTGCATTGTGAACAACGTGGACACGGGGGAGGGCTGTGAGACGCAAAGGCCGCTTCGTTTCGGACCTATTCCTTGGAGGGAATGTTAATAATTGGACCTCAGCGACTTTAAAAGATGAGGTCGTGAACTTACTTTGCAGCCAGTTTCATGCCGCAGTGCTCAGAGCAGTACTTGGAGGTGACCCTCGCTGGCTGGACACATCCTGGACCCAGACACTGCCTCAGAGCCCCAGCCACCTCTTTAGCTCCGCCCTCGCCGGCCCGTTCGCTGTGCCGCACCCGCTCCCTGTGCCGCTGCTTCGCTTTGTGGTGGCGAGGCTTCGCCTCCTCTTTAGGCGCCGACACGGACTTCTGCAGGAGAGTTTTCGGTTTCAGGTAAATTGTGTTGCGACACTGTTGACGACTTTGTCGCTGCTCCTATTAAAAGAAACCTTCTTCTCCGTCTTCTTCTCCCGCCTCTTGACGTGTTTCACCTTCACAGCCTTCTTTCTGAGAGACTCCAGCTGAGGATCCTCTTCCTCGCTGTGCCACAGCTGCAACAGGAAGACGCATCACACCACCATAAGCGCCTGCTCTGACAGCAGCTCTCAATCTCACACACACACACACACACACACACACACGTACCAGGTCTTTGTATCCAGCTGCTTTGTACTGCTCGTACAGTTCCAGCTCGCTCTCACTGAACGCCTCGTCTTCCTCCTCCTCCTCCTCTTCCTCCGTCTGATGCCCCGACCATTTTCTGGATAGGCCACGCCCCCTGCTTCCGCTCCGGCTCATCTCCTCGTCTTTGACTCGAAGCATCTTCTGCTCAGCCATCCATCACAGCGTTGTTAGGTCAGATTTCTATGAAGACATTCCACAGAGGCTGCGAGTGTGCAGGCGCTCACCCGGGCTCGGACCTCGCACTGCCTCAGCCGACACTTCTGTCGGATTTTGTTCGGCCCCCCAAACTTTTTCATGTCTTTGCAGAAGTCACACTGAGTACAGTCCTCCGTCCTCAGACAGGCGTCGCACTCGCCGCACATCCTGGCTGAGCGCTTGATCTGAGACAGAAACGCAGATAAATGAAGACAAAATAGCGGAGAGGCCTGGAATTCTCCCGGTTCCAAACGAGCGTAGGTATGTTCATGTCTGAGGAATGGAGTGAGCAATCAAAGGGAAAGGACAACGTTTCAGAGGAGGGCAGTCGCCAATTTACAATATTCACCAATCGCGATTATTTTTCATATTCACAACTATGAAGACGACGCCATCGACCTGGCCCTCCACGTCATCCTGCAGCACCTGGACGCCCCGGGAACCTACGCCAGGATCTGCGTTCAACACCATCCTCCCTGCCCTGCTGCAGGACGAGCTCTCTCAGCTCAACGTGCCTGACTCCATCTGCAGGTGGAGGCAGCGTGTGCGGCTGGGGAGGAATGTCTCGAGCACTCGGACATCAGCGCAGGATCTCCACAGGGCTGTGTACTTTCTCCCCTGCTCTTCTCCCTCTACGCCAACTGCTGCACCTCCAGCCACGACTCCGTAAAACTGATTAAGTTTGCGGACGACACCACCCTCATTGGGCTCATCGCCTACAGGTGGGAGGTGGACCGGCTGGTGTCCTGGTGCAGCGGCAACAATCTGGTGCTCGACACTCAGAAGGCAGTGGAGATGATTGTGGACTTCAGGAAAGACACAGCCCCCCTGCCCCCCCTCGCCCTGACAGACACTTCCATCTCCACCGTGGACTCTGTCCGCTTCCTTGGCACCACCATCGCACAGGAGCTCAAGTGGGAGCCGACCATCAGCTCCCTGATCAAGAAGGCCCAGCAGAGGATGTTCTTCCTGCGGCAGCTGAGGAAGCCAAGCAGCCGGCCCAGATGATGGTGCAGTTCCACACAGCCATCATTGAGTCCATCCTCACCTCCTCCATCACCGTGTGGTACGCCGGGGCCACGGCCAGGGACACACAGAGACTACAGCGCATTGTGCGCTCTGCCGAGAAGGTGATTGGCTGCAGCCTCCCATCTCTCCAGGACCTGTACGTCTCCAGGACTCGAGGACGAGCAGGTCGGATAGCAGCTGACCCTTCTCACCCTGCTCACCGACTCTTTGAGCCGCTCCCCTCGGGCAGAAGGTTACGGTCCATTCGGACCAGAACCTCACGCCATAAGAACAGCTTCTTTCCATCTGCCTATATTTTAGATTCTGTGTTTTATGTTGCACCTTACGCCGAAGCAAGTTCCTAGTCTGTGAATTCTGTTCACTGACAATGGCAATAAACCCCTTTCTGATTCTGATTGGACCAGTTTACAGGCTCTTCAACATATTTTCTCAGTCAACAGTCCATCAAGCAGGATTTGTAGCTAACCTCTGATCCTCATGTGGGGGGTTAGCTTCCTGCACCACCTGGCCGGCCCCTTCATCAAGATCTACAACCCAACGTGGCCCTTCAGGCTAAATAACTGCCCACCACTGATGTAGTCTGATCAAATAATAATATGGATATATGGTTATTATTACCAAAAAAAGATTCAGTTACAGAGAACAAAGCACTTTTTCTTCACTATTTCAATTTCAATTTTATCTATATAACAGCTTTTACAAAAAAGTTGTCTCTAGGTGCTTTACAGAGGTATAAACCCAGAGCCGGAACCCCCAGGTAGTGGCAAGGAAAAACTCCCTTTTAACAGGAAGAAACCTTGAGCAGGACCAGGCTTACAAGGAGGAACCATCCAACTATCACCTTGAAAAGCTGGACTCCGATGCAGGCAAACATGAACTACAGACTAAGATAATATGCTATGGGTAGGACAATATGCTATAGCTAGGATTATATGCTATGGCTAGGTTAATGTGCTATGTCTAAGATAATATACTATGATTAGGATAATACACTATGGCTAGGATAATATGCTATGACTAAGATAATATGCTATGGCTAGGATAATATGCTAGTGCTAGGATAACATGCTATGACTAGGATAATATGATATGGCTAGGATAATACGCTATAGCTAGGATAACATGCTATGGCTAGGATAATATGCTATGTCTAGGATAATATGCTATGTCTAGGATAATATGATATGACTAGGATAATACGCTATAGCTAGGATAACATGCTATGACTAGGATAATACGCTGTGGCTAGGATAATATGCTATGGCTAGAATAATATGATATGACTAGGATAATACGCTATGGCTAGGATCATATGCTATGGCTAGGATAATATGCTATGGCTAGGATAATATGCTGTGACTAGGATAAGATGCTATGGCTAGGATAATGTGCTATGTCTTGGATAATATGCTATGACTAGGATAATACACTATGACTAGGATAATATGCTATGGCTAGGATAAGATGCTATGGCTAGGATAATATGCTGTAGCTAGGAAAATCTGCTGTGGCTAGGATAATATGCTATGGCTAGGATACTATGCTATAGCTAGGATAATATGCTAAAGCTAGGATAATAACAACATGGAGGAAGGGGAGGTTCTGGTTCCAAAGCCACGTACCACGGCTCTGCTGTGGGTGCATTTTGGTTTTTAGCCTAACGATAAAGGAGAGCCCAGTAACGTGGAGGAAGCTATCTGTAAAATTTGTACAGAATGTGCATTATGTAACCTCATTATCCTATGATAGTAAAATATAAAGAAGAAAAAAATATACAATATATTCGCGAATCGCAATTATTTTTCTGACAATTAACCATCTCCAGAAATTCCTAATGGTGACAGCCCTATTTCAGAGATTGCTGTATTTGGTGTGTATTTGACGAAGATCTCTGAAAACGCTCTCCCTCACCTGAGAGATGCGCCTTCTATCAATCTTTGGTGGAGGGCTGGAGCTCTCATCATCACTTTTTTCCTCCCTCTCAGCTTCTGTCTCCTTCTTCTCCTTGTTTTTCTTGGGACGGTATTTAATCTCCAGAGACGGGTCTTGGTCTGTGGAGGACAGAATTACAGCTAAGGCAGAGCTAACACACCTTCCACAGCTAATACACACACAACAAGGGCTGAAGACATGCGTGTGTGTGTGTGTGTGTGTGTGTGTGTGTGTGTGTGTGTTGACACATACTGTATGTCATTAATGGGATGGAACTGATTTCGATGAGCATGATGAAAGAAACACTGACCTCTGCAGGACAGACAGTACCACACTCGGATGGCTTTGGCGGCTTTTTCGGAAATTCCGATGCAGGTTCCGTGAAACCACTCGGTACAGCTGTCACAGCCTCTGAGACAGACACACACACACACACACGCAGGTCACATGCTTGGTCCTGTTTTTCTGACAGATTAATGCCATTCCTTACATCATAAAACAGTTGATGTCTGGTCTCCTACAGATACAGTAAACAGGAGCAATGGGGGTTTCCATGGCAGCGTCTTCCTCTGATTCACCACCTCCTTCTCCTCCTCTGCCTCCATCTGTAACTCCTGATCCTTCTCCTCCTCCTTCTTCCTCCTGTGAGCCTCGCTCTGGTCCAGCAGCCTCCTCAGACTGAGACAGATAAGATGTTTTAGGTGATCGACACTGCAGAAGTAGAGAAAGTGGGAATTCTTCCACCACATCCAGCTTTCTGGGATGCAAAAACCATTCCAGCCAAAATCCCAGTAACTCCTTAGAAGAGGACTGGATTTGAGCCGGAAGGTTTCTGGTTTGACTTCCAGTTACGGATGAAAAATTGGAAAGGTGGCTGATAGGAGATGTTTGGAACACTGCAAAGGTGCCCTTGAGCAAGGTATGGAACCCTCAAATGATGCAAGTGCCTGTCCAGGGCAGCTCTGATTGCATGTGTTCGTGTATACTGCAGGCTTCCTGGCTGTAATAAAGCACTTAAAAAAGCTCTTTTCCCCCTCTGGATTAATAAAGTATGATTTGAAAATTGCACATTTGGTGACAGTTAGAGGAAAGGCAACAATAGGAAGAGTTTTCAAAACCTTTTAAAGTTTTAGATTTGTCCCTCGTGCACTAATGTTAGATGATGATGAAATCGGAAAAAAAAAAAAGTAAATGATGCATAATCTAAATCCAGACCACAAACGTCATCCACAGCGGCTCCGACAAGACAGCCGTTTGTCTGATATCTGAATCGGCGGTGATAATTGTGTGTGTGTGTGTGTGTGTGTGTGTGTGTGTGTGTGTGTAAAATGATGCAGTGGAACGTCGAATCCTGCTCCGTTATTCTCTCCATCTTTAAAAAAAAAACCCTCTCTGGCATAAGAACTCACCATGATGAAAGAGTTCTTGCTTCGTAGACGGAGGAATCGTCTCTGTGTTTAAATTGTCTTTAGAAAGCCGACGTCATTTCAGTTTTTACGTATTTTTCAGATTTTTCTCCTAAAGTCTCTTTGTTTCTCATCCGCTCCATCTTATTCTTCTTCTGCTGTTGTCCTCAGTTCTTCTTCGTCCTCTCAGTTTCCAGCGCCGCAGCGACACCTGCAGGAAGAATACCTCATTACCCACGTTGGCCAGAGAAACAACGATCAAACATTATTGACATTATTATGTCCCTGAGAGGAATGCATATTGTTTTAGTCCAGAGGAGTAAAGTGCTTTTGCAAAAACACAGCAAATACTATTGGAATTATGTTTACCAACTGTTATCCCATATAAAAAAACCAGTATTTTTGACACCATACAATCAGAAAATTGCTGGGCTTTTTGCTCACTCGGGAGTTACTAGCGTCCTTTTATTCATTTATTACAGACTTTCAACTTCAAAAACCTAAAGATGATGGTTTATAATTCGCCTTGAAACATCTACATGGACCCTGGTACAATCAGTAACACCAGGATGTACAGTGACTGAAAAAAAGTGTAGTTTAGTTTTTTTTCTAAACCTGATAATTGACATGATATGATGAATAACTTACCTTATGATATGTTGATATGTTGACAAACCTCCAATTTTAGACAACTTTAAATTAAAATAAGTAGTTTGTTGTTACATTATGGGATAGACTTGAGGATGGAATCATTTAACCTCTGTACATTCAGCTGTGCAAATTTGTCATGCAGTTTTCAGTATGTCCTACAGAGGGCAGTGTTGTAGTAGCATTGTATTTACTAGTTTATAAATGTATTTCTAACTAATTTGGTTTGATAAACTCTGAAATGAATAAAAATGAATGAATAAAGTTGGTCATCAGTAGGTAAATCTAAAATTAACAACTCTGAAGTGGTATTTAATTCATGTCCAATTTACTGTGCATTATAAAGTTTATTCAAAACCGCACTAATGCTGATACTCTAAGACCAGTAAAGTACAAATATAAAATCCAAGTATTTTAAAAAAGAAAAAAACAAATGCGTTTTCCTTTTAGTATTTAATCCTATGTTACGGACAACATATCTGTACTTCTAATGTAAAAATATTCACTCTTTTACATTTTACGTTTTCATCTTTCTCTCTTTCTTTCTCTTTCTCCCTCTCTGTCTGTCTGCATGATAAAGGAAGCAGAGGAGGTGGCAGCGACACGCATGCTAAGAGGACTGTTTACTGAGTTAACGCCATAAGAAAGAAAGTCCATCCAGAGGCAGCAGGTGGGAAACTTTCTGTTTATCTGTTTGTCTTTTCTTTCTGATTGTTTCTAAAGGAATCAAAATGATTGTTTTCTTTCCTCAGACTCTCATTTTGTTGATTTAGTTTCTTTATGAAGCCTAGATCTTCATAGTGTCCTGAATCTTACAGATCAGCCGTCTAACAAAAGATACTCTCATGACATAAGGGATGAAAGTATTTCAAACCTTTTAGAAGGAAATTCATGGAATGATGATCAGTTCTCAGATATCAGCAGTGCAGTAGACTATTCCTTCATTATTCAGTCCTTCATGTGTTATATTGGATGTTAATTCTGCACATCAAGAGCATCTGAGGACATCTGAATGTATTTGAAGTTTTCATCCCGATGTTGAAAATAATCACGCGATTTATCAATTTTTTCCCGCGATTTGTTTTTCATATTGCACCTTAAGCTGGAGCAAGTTCCTAGTCTGAATTCTGTTCACTGGCAATGGCAATAAACCCCTTTCTGGTTCTGATTCTGGTTCAGATTCTGGTTCTGATTCTGATTCTGATTCTGGTTCTGATTCTGGTTCTGGTTCTGATTCTGATTCTGATTCTGGTTCAGATTCTGGTTCTGATTCTGATTCTGATTCTGGTTCTGATTCTGAGTCTGATTCTGGTTCTGATTCTGGTTCTGATTCTGATTCTGATTCTGGTTCAGATTCTGGTTCTGATTCTGATTCTGGTTCTGATTCTGGTTCTGATTCTGATTCTGGTTCTGATTCTGATTCTGATTTTGGCAGGATGGATGTGACACCAACCTGCGGCAGCTCTGACATCGCTGAGGGGATGGACAAGGACAAAGACAAGGACAAAGACAAAGACAAAGACAGGGACAAGGACAAGGACAAGGACAAGGACAAAGACAAAGACAAGGACAAAGACAAGGACAAAGACAAGGACAAAGACAAAGACAGGGACAAGGACAAAGACAAGGACAAAGACAAGGACAAAGACAAAGACAGGGACAAGGACAAGGACAAAGACAAAGACAAAGACAAAGACAGGGACAAGGACAAGGACAAAGACAAAGACAGCAAAGCAGGATGCATCGTGGGTCAGCCGAGAGTCAAGGAGAAACGGCCGAACCACAGCAGAGGTGATAGATAGATAGATAGATAGATAGATAGATAGATAGATAGACAGATAGATAGATAGATAGATAGATAGATAGATAGATAGATAGATAGATAGATAGATAGATAGATAGATAGATAGATAGATAGATAGGCACATGGGCGTGAAAGTCTTAGGAAAATAGTAAATACTAAAACTAAAATAGTGAATTCTAAAACTACGATGTGTAAGACTGTAGCTAGAAAGCTTCCTGGCGACAGCCTCCTCTGTCCCCTTTCAGTGACATCACTGCTGGTTCTCCGAGATCACGTCAGTTCTCACTGTTGTCAGGACCAGGTTACACATCTGGGTCCACTTCCTGCTCCCACCATCGGAGGTAACACCACTTCCTCCGGGGCGGTTCTGTAAATCCCCACACAGAAAGCTACATTTGTTCAGAGATGAAGACGGTTTAGTGTAGACGTGTTTACGTGACTGCAGCTCGACTCTGAACCTCCAACGATCTCAGGTCCAGAATGTGCTTTCTGATCTGGCAGGTGAGGCTCCGCCCTCTGGCAGCTCAGCTGACCGCTGCGATGCCTCTCTGACCGACGGCTCTCGGCTCCTTCCTGCCTCCACGCTCCGGAAACAGAACGGTAGCGACACGCAGGCGGCGTTCTCGCATCCTTCGTCTCCTGACATTTGCCTTTTCGCCCCTCAGGTGGGGACGGCTCGGCTCCATCGTGCATCATCACCACCCCTCCTCCTCCTTCAGCTCAGAAATCCTCCTGTAACAGGCAGGACTGCGGCCATCATCACCATCACCATCATCCTCATCCTCGCCAGAAGTGTCTCTCCTCCACCAAACGCAGCCCCTCTGTGAGGACAGATGCTGCCCACATTCAGGAGGTTGCTGGAGATGGTGAGGAGAAAGCATCATCCTGAGGGTTGCTGGGATGAGACAGATGTTTCAAATTAAAGCGATAAAAGCAGGAAGATCATACTAAGAAATGTCACTTGACTGTGAGACACGGCGTCGGACACACAAAAGGACAACTGGACAGAAAGGTGGACAGTATTTCAGTCTGACAGGAAGCACAAAAGCTGAACTCGTTCCCATTTCACTGTTATCGGTTGAACGCCCACACTCCACCCACTTATCTCAGCCGTGCACATGTGGGCAAGGCTGCTTGTCTGGTTTGTACCACTGACACCGATCTGATGGCAGATAAACGAGAATGAGTCATCGTCTTCATCAGCAGCATCTGTCTCTCTGGTCTCTGTCTCTGCAGACTGTTGCCTTCACTGTCTCCTCTGTCTCTGCAGACTGTTGCCTTCACTGTCTCCTCTGTCTCTGCAGACTGTTGCCTTCACTGCGTCCTGGCCTGCCTCTTCTGTGAGCTGCTGTCCATGTGTGCGGTCCTGGGCGACTGCCTGGCCTGCAGCCTGGGCGGAGCTGCGTGCTGCGACTGTGCTCTCGGCTGCTGCAGCTGCATGGAAGTGGCCGGTGAGGCGGCCCGCGCAGAGGGGGCGTGTCAGGCTCTGCTGGACTGCGGGCTTCTGGGCGAGTGCTGCCGATCGTCTGCCTGCCTGGAGATCTGCCTGGAGTGCTGCTCCATCTGCTTCCCCTCGTAGAGCGGCCGAGCTCAGCTACGCCGTACCGGGACGGCTGGATCTGCCTCTGTCTCTGGAACCAGCCCGGTGATGTTTCTCAATCTGTGATTGACAGACCACATGTAGGAGGTGGACAGGAAGTGGGTCCTGTGGGGACAGGAAGTGTGTATTTGTGGAAGCGGCGTGCCAGGATGACCAAACAGGAAACAGGATATCACTGAACTGACACCACCCCCTACCTCCTGACTCCATCAATGATACACAAACACACATAAAAGCATGGAAGAACAACAGAATAAAACTATTTCATGCTAAAACCTTTTTTTTTAATCTTTTTAATCTGTGGACCTTTGAGGACCAGTCAAAGAAAGAAAGAAATATTTTATAGTTTGAGGTATTTGTGTCAGTTTTTCTGTTTAAAAAACTTTGTTTGACCAACTTTGAATTTTATTGACATTTTATTGACATTGTCTCTGCAGAGTGATGCCTTCACTGTCTCCTTAATTGTTTCCTTCCTCTACTTATTGTTTTTTTATCAATACTTAACTTTATTTATTGTATTGTCAACACTTTAGAGTGGAAACACTGCCCCCTGCTGCTTTGTTTAGTAATACGCATGTAGAAAGACAGAAATTTTACATTAAATTCTTAATTTATGTGGATTTTAGCCAGTATGTCAGGTTAAATTAAATCATTTGTGTCACGTGATTTAAGAGTAGGTGAATTAGTGGAAAGAATTAAGGAAACTTAAGATTTTATATAAAGCATATAAAATATATATCTTTATATTTTAACAGTTGACTCTATTTTCATACAAAAATCTGATTTATGAACCCACTTTTTTGTTAAATTAGTGACAGAAAAGGCTGACATTTTTTAATGTCTTTTATTTGTATACAAAATTTTAAATCTGAAACAAAGACTTTATAAAAGCTACACATGGGCTGTAAATGAAACGTACATGATGGCAAACAGAAACATCAACGAGGAAGGAAGAAGATAAAAATCCCTTTACAGGGGAGTGTTTCCATGGCACCCACGACGGAAGCACGTCTGTCCTCACAAAATATCTATGAAAACGCAGGTTTCAGAGTCATTAGTGGTTATTAATGAATTAATACTACAGCTAATAGTATATTAACCAGGATTAGCAGTGAGGTCTAAAGGCAGCTAAAGCTCAACATTAACGTACATTTATCAAAACTCAGTTTTCTTCTTCAACAAAGACCCAACTAACTTTTTTTTTCTGACCAAAATACAACCATGATCTAAAATAATTATTACTAACTCATTACGAGGTGATGCTGTTGCTTCATGTCGCAGATATAGATTATAATTTTAATCCACGATAGGTACAGTCCATCCACACATTACTTAGATTTGCCCCAGAGGGTTGTAGAATAAATCAAAAGAAGGATTTGCTGAAAGGAAGTAAATCTGATTAAAAAAGGATGTGTGATTTAATATATTAAGAGCAGCAGCAGATTAAAAAAGGCATTGCTAAGCTACATGTTCCCTTTTTTGTTTTTAAGTTTCCACTAAAGTTCACATCAGAAGCTCAGACAAGCTAAACTTGGAACCTGATTATGTCTCATCTGCTCCTGCGGAAGCCAGTAAACAGTCAGTCCAGTCGGGCCTCCTCACTTTCCAGCAGTGGTCGGAGTCGCCGGCGTTTGTTCTCTTCACCTTTTCAAAATAAGAGCACGGTTCCAACGTGGGTTCTGTCTTTTTCTGTTTGTTCCTGCTAAAATCTCCCAGGTGACGTTGTTGTCTGGCTGTTTGGGTGTGAGTGTGTACCTGGGGAGACTGCTGAAGTGCCCACACTACCAGGCTGCTGGTTCCACTCATCAGAACAGCTGGTACGTTCTGGAGGTTCCTTCAGCTCAGTCACATCATCATCATCATCATCATCATCATCATCATCAACTTCTGACCTCCAGGTCACCATGGTTACAGGAGAACACAGCAGTTACAGCTGAGGTGATAGTGTTTACGTTACCACGGCGATAGTGGAGGACACCAGAGGACTTCATCCATCACTGTAGAGTGAACAGAAGAGTGTCACCCTTAAGCTGGCAGACACAGGAAGTCCACAGGGGTCACTGTGGTTGTCATGGTAACGAGGGTTACAGTGGGGGGACAACAGCGGTGTCATTATTAGGGTGGTATCCCTACAGGAAACAACAGGTTTCCAGGGTAACAGCGGTTAAACTGCGGGAGCACACAGATTAAAATAAATCTCTCAAGTTAAAAAGATGGTGTCCAGCTGTGGCCTGTAAGCTCCACGTGCCTGGAAGGACGTCCTCAGAAGTCCTCGTCCATGCTGAAGCTGCTCCTCCTGCTGCTGGTCTTCGAGGCCCCACAAGACAGCAGGGGGTCGGCCACCGCCCCTCCCCCGGCCTCCTCCATCAGGATGTCTCCCAGGCCGTTGAGCCCCGTCAGAACCACGTCAGACATCAGGTCGGTGGAGAAGACGGTGGAGGTTCTCTGAGGCTCGTCCAAGTCCACGAAGCTCAGGGCGTCCAGGCCCAGGGACGGAGTCACCAGGGACGAGGAGGAAGAGGAGGGGGAGGAGGAGGAGAAGGGCCGAGGCAGCAGCGCCTGGGCGTCCAGAGAGGACGAAGAGTTGGAGGTGGGGAGCGGTGCGGTGGTGGAGGTGTGACAGCGAGCCTGGAGCTCCAGCTCCTGCAGCAAACACAGGTCAGACTGGGAACAGCGGCCCCCTGCTCCCCAGCTCAGGAAACCCCGACAGCAGCCCTCAAAGCGCCGCCCTCACCTGTATGCGCAGCAGCAGGGAGTGGTTGGTGTTCTCCAGCCTCCTCTGCCTCTCCTCCATCTCCCGGATCCTCTGCTGCTCCTTCTGCAGCTTGCGGATGTAGTCCACCGAGGCCTTCAGGATGGTGCCTTTGTTCCATCGCGTCTCCCTGAGCAGCCGCACACAGAGCAGCAAAGAGTCACCTCAGGCCCCCACCGAGGCCAGCGTTCACCCACAAAGCAAGAAGACAGGCGGAGGTGCGCGTGTACTGACGGGTCGGTGGACTTGGGCACCAGGTCTCCCAGTTCTTTGATGCGGTCGTTGATGTTGAACCTCCGTCTCCTCTCAACTGGAAGACACCGTCACGGTTCCGCGTTAAGGTACCAACGAACGTTCTACGTTTATTTGTGAAGACAACGTGACACAGTGGCTCTGAAATGGAAGCCTGAACTAAACGAAGCTGAAATGACTTCCTGTCGCTGCTGCGTGGCCTCTGGCCTCTGGCCTGTGGCCTCTGACCTGTGGCCTCTGACCTCTGACCTCTGGCCTCTGACCTCTGACCCTGCTCTGCTGGGTGGATAAAAGGACTCACTCAGGTTGTGGTTGTCTTTCTTCTGCCGCTCCTTGATCAGAGCTTTGGCTTCTGCGTCTGCAGGAACAATGAAACCATCACAATCATCAGTCGGACAGACGTATTTCCGGAGTCGCCAGTTTTCACTGGTTTTCACCGTTTTCACTGGTTTTAAATCCGCTTACTGCTTCACCGGTTTTTCACTGGTTTTATCCAGTTTTCACCGGTTTTCACCGGTTTTCACCGGTTTAAACTGGTTTTAATTGGTTTTCACCAGTTTTCACTGGTTTTCACTGATTTTCACCAGTTTAAACTGTTTTTCACTGGTATTATCCAGTTTTCGCGATTTTCACTGATTTCACCGCTTAAACTGGTTTTCACTGATTTTAACCAAGTTTTCACCGTTTTTCACTGGTTTTATCCAGTTTTCGCTGATTTTCACTGATTTTCACCAGTTTGCAGGAACAATGAAACCATCACAATCATCAGTCGGACAGACGCAGCTCTGAGCTTTCAGTTTTCACTGGTTTTCACCGTTTCACTGGTTTAAACTGGTTTTCACCGTTTTCACTGGTTTTATCCAGCTTTCGCTGATTTTCACTGGATTTTCACCAGTTTAAACTGGCCACGACGAATCCATTTTCACCGGTTTTTCACTGGTTTTATTCCAGTTTTCAATTAATTTTCACCGGGTTTAAACTGGCGAAACTTGTTTTAACTGGTTTCACTGGTTTTAACCAGTTTTCACTGGAGCCACTGATTTTCACCGGTTTAAACTGGTTTTCACCAGTTTTAACCAGTTTTTATTGCTTTTCACTGGTTTTCACCGGTTTTCACTGATTTTCACCAGTTTAACCGTTTTTTCACTGGTTTTCACCGTTTTCCTACTGGTTTTATCCAGTTTTCACCTTCACCGGTTTAAAGTGGTTTAAACTTGTTTTAACTGGTTTTCACTGGTTTTAACCAGTTTTCACCGGTTTTCACTGGTTTTCACCGGTTTAAACTGGTTTTCACCGGTTTTAACCAGTTTTCACTGCTTTTCACTGGTTTTAACCAGTTTTCACTGGTTTTCACTGGTTTGAACCATTTCATGGAACGGTACGGCACAGTCCGGATAGGCCACGACAACCTGCCTCGTGCTGCTCGGAGGAAACGTCCTTCATCTCACAATCTTTCATTTGTAAATACTATACACCAGGGGTGGGCAGTTATTCAGCCTGAAGGGCCACAGTGGGTTCTACATCTTGATGAAGGGGCCGGCCAGGTGGTGCAGGAAGCTAACCCCCCACATGAGGATCGGAGGTTAACTACAAATCCTGCTTGATGGACTGAGAAAATAGTTTGAAGAGCCTGTAAACTGGTCCAACTAGAGATGGATGATGAAGCTCCACATGATGTTTGGCCCCACCTTCTTGAGAGGACATGTTAGCATGCTAGCTGAAGGTGGGTCTGAACCTTTTTCTAGTCCAGACTGTCAAGGCTCAAACAGGAAGTTTACTTTAGTTTGGAGAAGCAACCCCTCATGCTGACTGAGCAGGAAGTGGGAACTGATGATGTGGGAAAATACGAGTGGCTGCTGCCTGAGAGGAAGTGGTGATGTTGACTCATCAAAGAGCAGCAGCACAGATTTACTGCACCAACCACAAAGGCCACCGGCGGGCTGGCGGCGATCTCTAACGGGTCGACTCAGGAATGAAACGCGCTCTTGGAGGAGACACCCACCACTCAGCTCTCTCTTCACGGCGTGTAGGTCGGCGGGACAACTGTTGCTAACAGTGATGGTGGGCGTGGCCATACCTCTGCTGCAGCCGTACACCTCCAGCATGTTCCCCGACACCGGCAGCTGGAACAAACCAATCAGAGGACAGAAAAGTTATCCTGAGCTGCCATTGGCTGAGGGTGACCTCGCTCGCTCTCTGCTGCTGATAAACGTTACATACCAGGATAAGACACAAGCTGGTGCTCACACACGCATGCACACACACACACACGCATGCACACACACACACACGCACACACACGCATGCACACACACACACGCACACACACACGCACACGCATGCACACACACACACACGCATGCACACACACGCACACACACGCATGCACACACACACACACGCATGCACACACACGCACACACACGCATGCACACACACGCACACACACACGCACACACACACTTTTTACACACATACAGGCAACACACACACACATACACACACACAAGCCTCCCTTCTCTTTCAGTTTGGACGACTGTTGAGAATGGGCTTGATCTCTTTCTGAAAAAAACTAAAAACCCTCAGTAAGGTTATTATCTGTTGTCACACACACACACACACACACTGACCCCACCCACAGCTATTTGCAGAAATAGGGAAGACTGGAAAGCTGACTTTATCCTGTAGCCTGACCAGCCCATGTTATGGTCCAGTTAGCATCATAGCGAACAAATCCAGACTGAATCCACACTTTGTGAGCGTGAACCCTTGTTTCCTGCTTCCCGAAGGCCCGTTCAGGATTCTGCTGAGAGTTAGAACTTCCTCGCTTGGCTCCTTAGCTCCATCCATGGTCAGAATCAGGATTGTGTGAAAAAGGGAAGGACCAGGCTGCTGCTTTATTGCGCTAACCCGACTAGCAACTCAACTTCCTGTTTGGAATTGTGTCATTGCCACCACGACACTGGAAAACCACAGACTGCAAGCTCTAAAACTTCCTTAGCCTTGACTTCTAAAGGCTCTAAAAGCTCTAAATCACCCTGGGACGCAGCGGGTGATGAAGAGGAGGGTCAGCAGGAGGTGGCAGTTAACCTGCAGCTGCAGCCTGGATACTCCTCAGGTTTGTGTTTACACACCGTGTTGGCGAGCTGCGGTCAGGTCATTCAGCGCCAAGGAACTCCTCGTTCAGGCTGGACTCCAGGCTGATGATGTCATCGATGACCGCCTCGTCCATCTGAACGGACCAATCAGAGAGCAGCTCCGATCAAGTCGGAAGGTAACACATCCACGCGAATAAGGTCTGTCCAGTGAACCTATCACAGCTGTCCTGGCTGGGGCTGGAGGGCCTGTGTGTGTGTGTGTGTGTGTGTGTGTGTGTGTGTGTGTGTGTGTGTGTGTGTGTGTGTGTGTGTGTGTGCGCGTGTGTGTGTGAGAGGAAGGCTGAAGATTCAGCTGACTCAGATCCCGTCCAGCGACTCGCTCAGCAGAAAGTTCCTCCTCAGGAAGAACGCTGAAGCTCACGTCAGCGCAGTCACGGACCCACAGCCAGGAGGCGCTGTGGGGATCTGGGGCGGCTCCTGTAGGAGCTTCCCAACCTTCCTGGAGGCTCTCTGGGGATCTGACAGTCTCCCACGATCAGGTTCGGGGTGTGTGTGTGTGTGTGTGTGTGTGTGTGTGTGTGTGTGTGTGTGTGTCTGTTAAAACTGAACTGGTGTGTGTTTTCGTGTGCAGGTTCACCTCTGTTTTCTGGAGGGGCTCGGCTTCAGGGGCGGGGCTCAGCGGGGCGGAGTGCTTCGCCATTGCCACCTTGTCCTGATTGGCGCTACTGCTAATGGCAGTTTTAGCGGGTGGACAGATACTGGCCGCACCTGCTGCCGCTGGGCCTGCTGGATGTGGTAGCCCGGGTGGGGTTCTCAGAGTCTGCACCTCACGAACACAGAAAGCAAAAGGCATCGTGGAAATGTGGGATTCCGATGGTGCACCACGTTTCTCTCTTCACATTTCAACACCTCCTCCTCCTCCTCCATACCTTCAGCACTTCCACAGGGACCTGAGCAGGAGGCTGGCACGAAGAGGACACAGAGACGGACATAGGAGACGAGGTCAGCAGGCCCGGTTGGAGCTGCTGCTGCGCCTCAGCCTGCTGCTCCCTCCAGAGCCTGGGCGCATCAGGTCTGACATTAATACCTGGAGAGGAGGAGAGGAGAGGAGAGAGGAGGAGGAGAGGAGAGGAGAGGAGAGGAGAGGAGAGGAGAGGAGAGGAGAGGAGGAGAGGTTTTTTTAATTTTTATTTTTGTATTTTTTTAGTTTTTCAACGCTTCAGCGCCCTCTGGTGGTCACACAGAATTCCCAAAAAGACACACGCACTCTGATGTTATCCATCCATCCATCCATCCATCCATCCATCTATCCATGTATCCATCCATCTGTCCATTTTCTACCACTGTATCTCATAATTGGGTCAATTTTATAGTTCAACTATATCAAAATTAGAAAAAACAAATGGGTAAATAAATGAGTCATCAAGTCAGTCTGATCTCAGTCTTGTTTGTGCATCTCTTTTACTTGAGCTACAGTTTTATTTTCATTTTTGTTGAGTTTCATAGTTCACATTCATGTTCATCCTACATTCATGTCACACGTTATGTCCCATTGTTTTTTTGTCCTCCTTTTCTGAGCATTAAAAGCAAATCTGATCAAACTGAAAGATAATGGCTGAACAATGTGGTTAATATGAACAAATCTAACGTGTGCATGTTAAGAGGCAGTGCGCGGCCTTCATTCAGTCACTGTTACTTTATTATGGGGTTTACCTGGATGACATGCTTGATGCCAGAGAGGATGACGAAGACGATGAGGCGGCTGCTGCTGAGCTAAAAAAAGACAAACAGGTTAAGCACTTCTAACTTTTGCTGCAAGCGGACGTCCAGCAGCATGACGGAGACCAAAGAATAACTGTAATTAGCATCAATGTCCTGACTGATGAAGATGACCTAGCGCTGTGAGCCCACCTGTTGCTGATTGGCTGACTCTTGATCTGGTAGAAAGTGTCACAGTCGGAAGGCAGCAGGTTGTCGATCTCGATGTCAGCAACGATACCTGACTCCACCCTGACAGACAGACGGACGCACAGACAGAAAAATGAACGTCTGGCTGCAATCGCACGGTGCAGTTCGCCGTCCCTCCGCCAGGCGTCGCTGTTGGCCTCCTGCTGTACTTTAAAGATGAAGTAGAGAAAATAAGAGTTTGTGTTGCTGGCAGCTGGAGGACCCATTGATGCTGGAAACCAGAGAAAAAAGTATGTGAAAGCACGTGTCAGCAGTTCTTTGGAGCAGTGTGTGTGTGTGCACGCGTGTGTGTGTGTGTGTGTGTGTGTGTGTGTGTGCTGACTCCCTTCCTCTGATCCTGCATCGTCGCTTCTCCTCAGCTACACAGTCAAAAATGGAGGAACTGACTAGAAACATTCACATTCCTTCATCACAGAACCACTGATACCGGTCCAAAACCAGTCCAGAACCAGTCCAGAACCATCACACTGGGGGAGAGCCTTTCTATTCCGGTTCAGAATTGCACCCAGAATCTTTGTATCTCAGCGGTTTCACCTCATTAATGAGTAACAGGCAGCAGCAGACGTGGAGGGACGTGGAGGGACGTCGGGGGACGTGGGGGGACGTCGGGGGACGTGGGGGGACGGAGACGCTGGTGCTGCTGGGTTCAGACTGGAACGTCAGACAGGCCACACTGGCCACACTGACACGTATGGACAGACTTTGACTTCAGAGGCAATCAAGACGGACAAATAAGAGCCCAAATCCTCACAGACAGTAAAGAAAAACAGCCTTCGTCACTGCACCTCCTCCACCTCCTCCTCCACCTCCTCCACGTTGTCACATAACTCATGTGTGTGTATTCACTGAGAAGTGGTGATCGAGCCCAGGCCTGTCAATCTACCCGCCCGTCCATGAGAACTCCAACTGTGTGTGTGTGTGTGTGTGTGTGTGTGTGTGTGAGAGAGGGTGACTTTTTTGTTGGGTGACTATCTACAGCAGAAGGTAAAGAGGATCAGGGACTAAAGGTCAGACGTGAACAACAACAACAACAGCCTGAGCTTCAGTCTCCCAGTCAGCACCATCATCTTCATCACCTTCATCATAACGGTTGTTTTCCCCTCTTTAAACCAAAGGTGAAATAAACACTCATTTATAACTAGGAGGAGGCCCCTGACAACTTCAACTTAACACTTAAATAGGATCGTTAATTTCTTCAAAATAAAATGTACACGTTTTCCCTCTTCTTAAAGTTTTTACCTAATGACTATAACAAGTTAATAACATTTAAATGAGGTGTTTCTTTATGAAGCAGCACTGCTTTGATGGGACTTTGTGCTGTTCTGGCTGGGTCGGACCCAAACTGGAGACTCACCGGACCAGGTTTAATGTCTCCGAGGAGTCCAGAATGACGAACACGGTCTGGGGCTGGAGGAGCCCGGCCTTGTGGAGCTCGGCTCGGGGCTCGTCTCCGGTCCGGTTCTGCTCTCCGGTGTGGATGTGTTCTGGGCTGACGGCTGACATTTCTCCAGAGGCGGGTTGGTGGCTCCCTCAAACCGTCAGTGTCCTAGCAGCCGCGGGAGGAACCACGTTAATCACAGCGGCGTCATGTCTTCGGTACTGGCTGGGTGAAAGACGGCGGCGGGTCCGGGGGACGGTGGAGCGGAGGTCCAGGTTGAAGTCCCGTTTGCCGAGAGGCTCCGTGCAGGATGAAGCACAGACTGACTGACTGACAGCAGGACAAACAGCCACAGTCAGCATAGATGTACACGATACAGAATTGTTAACAGGCTTCTCTTTAGGAACAACTAGGTTAAATTGAAGAGATTCTGTGAACTAGTTATTGTCCTTATTAAGTAAAATGACTTTTTTTTACTGTCTCCAAAACATAAGCAATATTTAAAATATAAAAGCAAACAATCGGGTTACGTTATGACGTAATTTAACGGTATTTTCCATTTGCTAGGAGGTTCCGGTGAATTGTGATTATGCAACACTTGTTTTTTCAGGTCAGGAAATAAACTGTCTGCAGACCGTAAATTAAAAAAACACAGTTGACGGGTTCCTGAAAACACATTTTCTAAAAAAAAAAAAAAAAAAAAAAACAAAAAAAAAAAAACGCACACGCACAGTAGAATAAATAAACGTGTTTTATGAATTATGAACGTTATTTCACATTACTTATTTTTACTGTACGTGTAAGATTTATTTTGTTTTGACACTTTTTGGATTGAGAGCATGTGCTCATTTAGGTTAAACATGTAAACAAACGTGTTTGCTGAAATAGAACATTTCTATTTGTTCTGTTTCTATGCGCGATTCTCTATGCGGAGGCGGGTCTAACTGCCTGGACTGATTCACTTCTGACCAATGAGCTGCTGCGCTGCTCTCTGACAGCCAATGGACTAGCGGCTGAGCTCAATTACAGCCAATGACCTGAGGAGTAGGCCCGCCCCCACAGAGGGAACCTATGAACTAATCCGCCATCTTGTTTATTTTTGTCGCTCTTACTGGAAGTGAGGGTGGGGGGGGAAATCCCGGATGACGTCAAAAAATACTTTTATCGATTTATTACTCTAATAGTTTACTCTAATAGTCACAAATAATAATAAGCCAAAGTGAGACTGAAAAGAGTCTTTTCATTACCGGGCCAAAGAAAGTACATTTTTCGAGAAAAAAATGTACTGAGAAAAGTCAGACAGAAATAACATAAAGCAATAAATTGAGTAACATAATAGTCAGTCGGTAAATAGTCAGTCTCAGTTGTAATTTGAGTTTGTTCCCATTTA
Organism: Pao palembangensis; assembly: GCA_015343265.1. Classification (NCBI taxonomy): domain Eukaryota; kingdom Metazoa; phylum Chordata; class Actinopteri; order Tetraodontiformes; family Tetraodontidae; genus Pao; species Pao palembangensis. The sequence continues at coordinate 13,967,723 of CM027090.1, read as the reverse complement.
TTGTTTATCAATCGACATGTTTAACGGTCGAAAAAGAGAAAACTAAAATAATAAATAATCCAAAGTAAATGACGCAGACTTTTTTAATTGACTTTTACAGCCACGAGAGGGCGATGGTGTTGTTTTTGTCAATTATTCTAGATTCTTCTTTTATCTTTGAATAAACCGATAACAAAGCAAGAGTCAACGATGAAATAATTTCCAGAAAGTCGTGTGGTCAGTTTTTATGCTTTTATTTAATTTATATCTTCATATATTTTTTTTTTTTCAGACAGAGGGGCATCATGGGAAACAGACATAGGATGGAAGGCAGTGGCCGGCCACTAACCAATAATCTGTAATCAGGTAATACTCATAATACTCAATAACCTGCAATCCAATCAATCAATACTCAACAATGAGTACGAATACTTGAATTACAAGAAGAAAAAAATTAAACAACTAAGCTGCTGTTACACTCACAGATACTGACGCTATGGTTAGATGAGTTCAGTGGTTGCTATGGTAACAGTACTACAGAGCTTAAGCTTGTGGTCGCCCTGGCAATGCTGGGGAGGTGTGTGGTTACCACGGTAACATGCTGTTTCAGAAAGCCAACGACTACTCCTGCAGAAATTAAAATGTCACTGAATGAAAACGCATCACTTCTATTCAACGCAAAAGGAATAATGTCAGGTCTCCATGACAACGGCAGGCCATGCAACACCGATGCCCACATTGTGACAACCTTGTGAGAAGGAAACAAACTGAAAAACGCCAACATCATATCAGGACAGGAAGATAAAAACACACGAACTTTGGCTGGAAAATGACAAATAAATACAAGTCCGACACCGACAGTTACGGCGGTTTGGCACACGCGAGAGCTGAAACAAAGGCAAAGACGGGCTGAAATGCAACAACAACACCACCAGCGCTGGCACGACTGAACCGGCTGTGGCAGGAAGAACCACGGGCGGGTGTGAACAGCACCTGCTGCAGGTGAGCAGTGGTTATAACCTGAGATGAAAGGTGAGGTTCTGTGCCGGGATCGCGGTTTGAGGCTGTGGTGAGGCTGCCTGACAGGCCGCTGAAGTACCTGCTGCGCTCGCCTTTGCAGCCTCTGCTGCAGTACGGTTAGGTCAGAGGTGGGAAAACCGAGGCCCGGGGGCCACATGTGGTCCGATGAACTCTTTAATCCGGCCCGCAGAGCCTTCACAATCATTTCTCCAAAAGCCAAATGAAGAGGGTTGTCAGCTTGATTGGTTGGAAAAAGGCTCAGACCCCCCCTTCAGCTAGCATGCTAACATGTCCTCTCAAAAAGGGGGGGCCAAACATCATTTGGAGCTTCATCATCCATCTCTAGTTGGACCAGTTTACAGGCTCTTTTCTCAGTCAATAGTCCATCAAGCAGCATTTTTAGCTAACCTCTGATCCTCATTTGGGGGGTTAGCTTCCTGCACCACCTGGCCGGCCCCTTCATCAAGATCTACAACCCAATGTGGCCCTTCAGGCTAAATAACTGCCCACCCCTGGTTTACACCTTCATACTTGGCTATCTGAAGCAAGTATCAGCATGCGCTGCCGTGCTAAAGGCAAAGACTGCAGGGTTGCGCCTAAATAATAATAATAATTATAATAATAATAATAATTTATTCAATAATCTCGTCATGCTCACCTTTGATTATAACCAGCTCAAACTGAGGATTAAAATGGAACCCAGCCCAGAGTAACAACGTGAAATACTTAAATACGCTTAAATCTGCTCCATGTACTGAACACTGCTGAGCTTTGGCACGAGAAAAGAAAGTGCACACCGATGCAACAGCCCACTGTTCAACCATCCTTACTGTCAGAACCAGTGAGGATGGGACGGGCAGGAAGAAGGTCCAGAGTCAGAGCGGTTCTTCAGAGTCCACAAGCTCAGCTTTGGTGTTTTCTCCTGTGGAACCTGTGGAACGTTGTAGCACACGTGCATCTGTGCGTGGACACGCGTGACGTGATCAACCGTTCCTCAACCTTCACCCTCATCCCTGCTCATCAACCCAGACTGTCTGCTTCCAGCTGTGCCCTAACCTGTAACCTTTCCACGGTCACATGACCAAAGGGCCACAAGACAATAAATTATATTTACAAAACTCTGAATCTTTGTGTTTTTTTGTTTTTTTTTTCTTGCATCAAGCAAACATCGAAAAAACAACCCAGAATTATAAACACTGAAGTAACCAACAGGAAGTCTGTCTCTTTAGTTCATCTGAATAATAACACAGTAATAACAATTATAACAGTTCTTTTTTTTCCACTATCAAAACACTTTGTCCAAAAGGTTTTTTTTTTTTTTTTTTCACCCGATTGACAGAGAAATAGTTAACCACTGGAAGATGATTAAAAACAGCCAGTCTTTTTTCTGTGTTTGTTTGGGTTCAGTTCGGTTGGTGGATTCATCTCTAACTCTCCGTCTGACCTCCTCTGGTTCCCTCTGAACCCAGCAAGGGATTCTGGTTCCGGTCACGAAAACTGTTAAAAGCCTCATAAAGACGAAAGAAGAAAAGCCGAAGCCAGACGCTTCCCCGATTACAAATGATGTAATCCCAGATGTGGATTTTACTCTTTCCTCCTGAAAATGAATGGTAAAATGGTAAAACTAAGTTGAACTGAAAAAAAAAGTGATTTGTCGAAGCTTCTGACCTCACCTGACACCACTTCCTGTTTCATCGTGAACCAAATCTCAACTGTTTTCATTTTTTTTAAGATGAGACTGAATAAATCTGCACTCTCACAACAATATTTTCACATCTGACAGTGAAGTATCACTAATATCATATATAATATCCATATATTATTAAATAATATGTATAGTGTTTGTAACTGGGAACCCCGCGGACTTCGGAGGTCATGTGACATCACACCTCGGCGCAGAGGCTGCTGGGTAATGTGACGCCTTATCTTTAAAAGCAGGGAAGGGTGGATTTTTTGTTTTTTTTTTTTTAGCTGAACTCTGACCAGTAGCCCCGTTTGACTCGTTCCCACGTCCGGGTTAATCCGTTTCACTCGCGCTTTGGAAGCTATTTCTCAGGAGATGCACTGAAAAACAGAGCAGAGGTCAGAGGTCAGAGGCCTGATGGTAGCTCTGCGACGGGATGTTCCGCGCGCCTCCTGCGGCCCAAAGTCCACCTCTGCGGTGGCGCTGCAACGCGCCAAAAACAACCGTGTCCAAGAAAGGGGTGGGACGGTGAGGAGCGTGATTCACCTGTACCCAGGCCTTCTGTGGCCCCGCGGAGCCTTCCTGTGCTCTGGAACGATCACTTCAAGGCTTCACGAGGGGAAGGTTAAAAAAGAATAATAATCATTTGTGGAAGAAAAAGTGCCAAAAGCTGGAGGGTCCCAGCGTGCATCCGTCCACTCCAACGATCTCGGACCTTTTCAGTCTCATCTGGAATTTGCTGCTTTGGACAATTTGCAGAAAGAGAGCCTGGAAATGTGCTGGACCTCCCGGTAAATATCCAGTCAGCGTTACCGTGGCGATGGTGAGGATGGGATTCGATCTCGTGGAGCCTGAGCTGCATCAGGTGATTCTGGGATTTCATCTTCAGGAATGCTTCCTGGGAGAAATGACAGTGGGAGAAGAGGCTCCGCCCACTGCCGCGCGCTACAGTACAGATGAAAAATGAGAGACGCCATTTTGGATGAAGCAACGGGAATTCATGCACACGGGGCTCACAACTACATGTGTTTGCATGTGTGTGTCGATGAGAACTACTGATGGATGTATTGGTTTCTTTGCAATGGTTTCCAATAAGTGTTGATCTCCTCCATCATCCTTTGGTGTTCAGCCGCATCACGTGTTGTCTCCTTCCGCGGCAGTAGCTAGCTCCTCCCCCTCCTCCTCCAGGCTCTCCACAATTGGCTGGTGGATGGGATGCCCCTCCCCTCTCCCGGCCCTGGACAGGACATCCATCCATCGCTGCTGGAGCTCCTCGGCCTCTGCGCTGAAGAACAGAGTCAGGTGGCTCTGGGAGATCTTGAAGGCATGCCGTCGCTCCAGGCGGTCACATGGCTCAGGGAGGGAGACGTCGAAGCCGATCAGAGGCACGCTGCGCTGCGCTTTCACGTCCTGGATAGAAAAATACACAAAATAAACATACTCAAACACGTGAAAATGAAAGTTACAATGGCTAATCAAGCTAAGTCTAAGCTAACTAGCGTCTTTAAGCGGATCTAGTGTTTCTGCGGACTTGGCGAGTAATTCTGTGAGCTAAAGTTTATAGTAGCACCAAAAGTTCTGTGCTAGCTTCACCAAACAAATGGGACACTGTCTGTGGTACCTGTGGGGCTCCGTAGACGTAGAGCACCAGCGGCTCGTTTTCAGGGATCACGAACCAGGCTTTCTGCCAGCCCCGGCCTGCTCCTTTCTCCATGTGGTGGAGAAAACTGCAGATCACGCTGTTCTCTGCTGCCAGAGATGCCTGCTTCTACAGACAGAGACAAAAAGAAATGGGAAAAATATGCTAGCATTAGGCTAGCACGTCCATCAGCTGGGGAACTCAAACGAGTCACTGGCGTAAAAAATAGCATTAATATCCAGAATGTAGAGTTAGTTGTTATGGAGAAATGTTTAGACCCCAGGCAGGGTCCCACCGACCTCCAGGATGGAGCGCCTCCTAGTGGTGCTGCTGGTTAGCGTGCCGGGGGTGGGTGATACTCCCACCAGCATGGCATAGCAGTCCACGCAGACGCGGTTGGTTCGGTTATTGTCGTACGACAGACGAGCACGAAACTCTGAGCATTTCCCACAAACCACCTGGGTTTGAGAGGAACAGATGGTTAAACTAAAGGTGAGGAACCGCTACACATCAGCTCACAGGGCAAAGGCTCTCGTGGCGCGCTAGCGCTGGTTTTCGCACCAGCTGTGTCTCCCTTCATCCTCGGTTTTAAAAACACAAAAGTGAAGAAATCACCCTCTAGAGCAGGGGTGGGCAGTGATTTAGCCTGGAGGGCCACGTTTGGTTTTAGATCTTGATGAAGGGGCCGGCCAGGTGGCGCGGGAAGCTAACCCCCCACATGAGGATCAGAGGTTAGCTAAAAATCCTGCTTGATGGACTATTGACAGAGAAAATGTGTTGAAGAGCCTGTAAACTAGAGATGGATGATGAAGCTCAAAAATGATGTCTGTGTAGATTCTCACTCATCCAGGTCAGAGTCATCCAAAGTAGATCTCTCTGTGTCAACTGGACTGAAAGGTTTCCTTGAAAACGTTTGGCCCTCTCTCCAGAGAGCTTCTTCAGTTCTAAGTTTGCTGGGGCAGAGCTTGAAAATATAGCCCTGTGGACCATCGGCATGTTAATGGCCCGGGTGGTCACCTGAGAGTCCTTGGCAGGGTGGTTGGCAGGGTCCTTCACCTAGTTTCGGTTGGGGTGCTTCCCCTTTGTCTGTTGGGTCACATGTTAATGAGTCTCCAGGTCTGGTCAAACTGCGTGAATGTTTGGAATGCTGACGAAAAGAGTGGAGGACTGCTTGTAGGTGGGTGACAGGAACCGTCCCAAGCCACTGGTTCAGATATGTTGATGACACCTGGGTCAAGATTCAAACAAAAGAATTGGAAGCGTTCTCAACCCACCTGAATAACACAGATTATTACGTCAAATTCGCCAGAGAGGACGTAAAAGAAGACAGTCTGGCCAAGGAGGACAGAAACCTTAGTATTGAGATCTACAGAAAACCCACCCACACAGATCAGTACCTTCTTTTTGACTCACACCACCCACTGGAACACAAACTGGGTGTTATCAAAACCCTACAACACAGGGCCAAAGAAGTACCCACCACAACCCAGGGGAAGAAGAAAGAACAGGAACATCTAAAAACAGCACTCAAAACATGTGGTTACCCAGACTGGGCCTTCACAAAGACCTCCAGAAAACAAGACCCCAGCAAAGAAGAGGAGAGAAATAAAGGTCACAGCGTTTCTATCCCCCACCTGTCTGGAGTTTCAGAAAGAGTCAGGAGAATCCTCCAGAAACATGACATTCCAGTACAGTTCAAACCCTCCAACACACTCAGACAGAAACTGGTCCACCCAAAGGACAAGACACCGAGACACAAACAAAGCAGTGTTGTCTCTGCTGGACACTGTCAGGAGGAATGACAGGAACTGTACATTGGGGAAACCAAACAACCCCTCCACAAACGAATGGCCCAACACAGACGTGCCACTTCTTCAGGACAGGACTCAGCAGTACACCTACACCTAAAAGACAGCGGACACTCCTTTGAGGACAGTCAAGTACGTGTGCTGGCCAGAGAAGATGGCTGGTTTGAGAGGGGTGTCCAGGAAGCCATCCACGTCAAGTTGGAACAACCATCTTTAAACAGAGGTGGTGGACTAAGACACTTTCTGTCACCCACCTACAAGCAGTCCTCCACTCTCTTCACCAACAGTCCAAACGTTCACACTGTTTGACCTGGTGACTCATTAACATGTGACCCAACAGACAAAGGGGAAGCACCCCAACAGAAACTAGAGGAACGACCCTGCCAACCACCCTGCCAACGACTCTCAGGTGACCACCCGGGCCATTAACATGCCGATGGTCCACAGGGCTATATTTTCAAGCTCTGCCCCAGCAAACTTAGAACTGAAGAAGCTCTCTGGAGAGAGGGCCAAACGTTTTCAAGGAAACCTTTCAGTCCAGTTGACTCAAAAATGATGTTTGGCCCCGCCTTCTTGAGAGGACATGTTAGCATGCTAGCTGAAGGGGGGGGTCTGAACCTTTTTCTAACCAATCAAGCTGACAACCTTCTTAAATTTGGCTTTTGAAGGAATGATTGTGAAGGCTCTGCGGGCCGAAATAAATAGTTAATCGGGCCACAAGTGGCCCCCGGGCCTCAGTTTGCCCACCTCTGCTCTAGTGGCTGATTGTAGCATGCACGTTCAACAACCAGTGCTGGAAACTCAAGGCCACGTTAACGTTACAGCGGTTGAACCTACGTGGCCACAGGCTTTGCAGTGGTGCCTCCTCTTGGTGATGGAGTTAAAGGGCTCCTGACACTTCATACACAGCGTGACTTCCTTCTCTCTGATGGGAGTCGGAGCTCTCTTTCCCAACTCCACGCAGCTCTGAGAGAGGCAGAAAGGCCAGCAAGCGTTATCAGAGCTGGCGCCACATGGCTGGGCGGCTTCTCCGAGGCTCGGCTGTGTTACCGGGGAGTGAGGCGGCGTAGATTCGTCGTCTCGGAGTGAGCAGGTCAGCTGCCGGAAGCTCTCCACTGTCTGCTCGTGTCTCTGGATGGTTGCCTGGATGGCCTGAACACAAAACACACCAAAGGATTTTATCCAGACAGCAAAACTCTGGACGAAACTACAGCGTGTGTGTGAAGCCTCCATTTTAGCTCCGAGGCAACACACACACACCACTGAAAGCCCATGGTCTGACGCTAATGATGCTAACTTTAAGCTTAGGCCGCTGCAGACGCTCGTCACAGAGCAAAACCAGGACGCTAAATATTAAAGGAATGAGCGAAGCAACAGTCGGCAAACAGCCTTGCGTCTGAGCGGAAAGGGCTGCAGACAAGTTTCTTTACCCTTAGTTCAGTTCAGTTTTGTTTTTACAACGCCTTTAACAATCAGAATTGTCTCTGGGTGCTTTACAGAGGCAGAAACCCAGAGCCTGAACCCCCAGGTAAGCACAGTGGCAAGGAAAGACTCCCTTTGAACAGGGAGAAACCTTGAGCAGGACCAGCTAACAAGGAGGAGCCATCCTGCTGACAGCAACGAGGCCGAACCGTAGCTCAACGCCTGCTGGCATCCAGTAATAACCATCCAGGAAATAATAATAAAGACTCTTAAAACGAGAACGAGCAGGAGACGAGTGTGAGATGTTCTGTCGGCTACACACCTGGATCCAGTCCTTCTTCTCCTCTTCAGTCCTACCGAAACAACGAGAGCAGATCAGACAGGAAACACACAGCAGCTCGCTCAGGAGACGACCGTGCGACGGTGCGAGTGCACGTTAGCGTGTGCGTGTGTGTTTGCACCTGGCCTGCAGCTCCAGAGATCTCTGCTTTCCAGACACCAGGAAGGTCCTGGGGACGGCCACGCTGCTGGTCTCTTTGAGCTGGACGCACAGGCAAACAGGCGGTCAAACTGGGAAGACGTGCGCGGCTCATTGCAGCCATTCGCTCAGCCGTGTCTCACCTCCATCCCGTCCACGTCGATGCGGGCGCGGACGCCATACTTCTGCCCAATCAGACGCAGCTTCGGCACGCAGTACAGCAAGCGGTCGTTAAACTGCGGACAGTCAGACAGCGGTGTTACCGCCTGCTCGGCAGCAGAGAGCAGTGCACCAGTGGAGTACCAGTATGAGGTATCTGTCCTGCGATGTCCCGTTCTTGTTGGACAGTTTCAGGATGTGTCCTTCTTTAATGAGCTCGTTTGTTGGGTTAACGATGTCCTCTTCTCCGCCCAGCAGCTCGTAGACCTTCAGCAACTTCCTCATTCGCTCCTGACGGACAGCCGAGCAAAAGACAAGACGGAATGAAAGTCTCAACGTGGAAGCACGAACCCAGAACATTCCGACGCAGGAAAGGGGACAGTGTTCCCGAAACGGGACCAGTATCGTTGCTGCGGAAACCAGCAGTAACCATAAAAAGACGTCGCCTAAATCAAATCATCAAGTGGTTTTGTTGTGTATGACCTAGCAAAGTTCCGCTAAAAGCTTTCAGTGGCTAAAATGCGAAATGCACACCAGCTCCGTCCACTCAAGGACAGGATGTCCCTGGGACACTCCCGTGGCGTCCAGGCTGGGTGCTTAGCATCATCGCCTTGAGCCCAGTCTGAGGTCCCGGACGCTCCAGGTCAGCTTTTCACGAAGGACTTTGCTCCAGTGGCTTTTCCCTCCACCCTGACGACCATCTCCAGCCCAGCTACGGTCCGTGATCTTTGCGAGGGCCCTGGCCCTGGCCCTGGCCCTGGCCATGCTGGAAGGAAGCACCTGCTGGGAGGGACTGGACTCTACCCTGCTTTTCCCCTGGCAGGATGAACCTCTGTCCAGAGGTGGGCAAAATAAGGTCCGGGGGCCACATGTGGCCCGATGAGCTATTTGATCCGGCCCACAGAGCCTTCGTCAAGATCTAAAACCCAGTGTGGCGCTTTAGGCTACATAACTGCCCACCCCTGGTCTAGTTGCAGGGTCAACAGAAGAAGGAAGGACTAGAAACCTGCGTTTCTCTCTTTAATCTGCGATATTCTTGGTCCTCCAGACATATTTTATATGTCTGTGTCTGTGATGAAGTTCAGGCACCTCATGGAGCAACAGCAAGATTACAGATGAGGCGAGACTAAATGACAAACCGGCAGCGTCTGATGTGGCCCCTGAGTCAGCGCGCACGTGTGTGTGTGTGTGTGTGTGTATGTGTGTGTGGAGACCACCGTCACGGCTCTGGGTGTGAGCGTCTCTCACCATCTTCCTGATGGCAGCGTTGGAGTGTTCCGCCGCCGTGGCGATCAGCTCCAGAGACTCTGCAGGGAGACGCGACACATCTGTGAGTCTCCACCATCACATGGACGCACGACAACATGTACGAAACGGCTTTAAGAAGAAGTGTTAAAGGTCTTATTATAAAGTTCTCATAATATCATGTGTTATACTTGGGTTTTATGTCCTATAGCAGAGGTGGGCAAACTGAGGCCCGGGGGCCACAGGTGGCCCGATCAACTATTTGATCCGGTCCGCAGAGCCAAATGAAGAGGGTTGTCAGCTTGATTGGTTAAAAAGGTTCAGACCCCCCCTTCAGCTAGCATGCTAACATGTCCTCTCAAGAAGGTGGAGCTCCATCATCCATCTCTATCTGGACCAGTTTACAGGCTCTTCTACATATTTTCTCAGTCCATCAAGTAGGATCTTTAGCTAACCTCTGATCCTCATGTGGGGGGTTAGCTTCCTGCACCACCTGGCCGGCCCCTTCATCAAGATCTACAACCCAGTGTGGCCCTTCAGGCTAAATAACTGCCCACCCCTGGTCTAAAGCCACAGCTGCCTCTACAAAGATCACACATCTCCTCCTCAGGTGAGCGGAGGAACCAGATACAACCGAGATCGGAGGTGTTCACGCACTCTGAGCATCCCTGTGGTCGGGGGCGTCCTCGGGCAGGCGGTGCAGGTAATCCTTGAGCAGCAGCTCGTAGCGAGGAATCCTCTGAACCGGCTCCAACATGTGATGCTGCAGCGTCAGGTTCCCACAGCGCTCCTCCCTCTGCACAACCACAGCGACAAGCAGGCAGACATGAAGACACGACCTCAGAGCAGCCCAACCTGAGCGCGCTGATTCCACACCTGGATTTCCTGGATGATGAGCTTGAACTGGGCTGATCGCTCCATCCAGGTGTTCACCAGCTCCATGGCCCGGTCAAAGTTCTTGACGTACTCGCCGTACATCTTCAGGAAAGGAGCCAGCTTCTGCAGGATGTCTCCGATGCGCGGGTTTGAGTCCCTGCAGACAACCAGCAGCACGAGGTCACGGTGAGGAGGAGGAGGAGGAGCAGAAGACCAGAGGGGCTGTCCTCACCATTCCTCCATCCTTTTCTGTAGCGCCGGAAGCAGGAACTGCTGATGGAAACAGTAGATGGAGCAGATGTTGGAGAAGATTCCCTGAACGACATCACAGGGGAAGGAGGAGCGAGAGCGCGCCTCCTCCAGGAGTCTGGCGCAGAAAACCTGCAGGAGGAGCAAACAGTGGTCACAGACGGCGGATGCAAACAAAAGCCTGCAGTCTGGGCTCGTCGGGAGCTTCTACCTGGTCCAGCAGGTGCAGCTTGGACACGTAGGTGATCTCTGTGTGCAGCAACTCGTTGGCGATGTTGAAGACCCTCTGCTGGACAGACAGCTGGACACAAACACACACACACACACTCGGCGTGAGCACACCTGGCATTTTAGCGGCCCCGCCTCCACCTCCAGGAGCCCTTTAGGAGCCCTCGGACCGCAGTTTGAAGGTCAGTCAGCAGGATCAGCGGAGGGAAAAGGCTGAACCTGAGCGTCTGCGCTCCGGCTTACACACCGGTGTGTGTCTCATTACCTCGGTGGAGTCCTGTCTGTCTGCTTTGCTCGGGGGCAGAACCAGCGTCAGCTCCACCTCCTCCTCCTCCTCCAGGTCGCTGTCGCCATCCTCAGAGTACTCTCTCCTCCTGCGGGCCCCCTCCTGAGCATGCCCGTCCCCCTCTCCTCCCTCTCCTGCGTAAGATGCCGAGCTGGAGCGCCGAGGGACGAGGGCGGGGCTGCACGGGTAAGCCACGCCTCCGTCCTCCACGCTGGCGAAGCACAGCTCCTCGCTGTGCGACGGCGAGCTGATGCTGTCGATCCCGCTGTCCCGGTTGGCCAGTTTTCCGTCCGTCTGCGAGGAGGGGAGGGACAGGTGCTCCGACGGAAGCTCCGATTGGTCAAGCAGCGGCAGCTGCTGGTGTTGTTGCTCTCGCATCTCCACGGCAACCACATCATCCTCCAAGTGTTTCTCTGAGGCACTATAACCTGACTCCATGGACAGACGCTTTTGACTGAGGTCATCACAGCAAGCTGACGCCAACTCCTCCTCCTCCTCCTCCTCCTCCTCGTCATCATCGTCTTCCTCGTTATCGTGCAGGCTGATTTCTGGCCGCCCTCCTTCACTCCTCTGTGTAACATCCTCATGACCTGTGAGTTCAGATGACCCCTGGTCAGCTGGGGGAAGGGTGGGCCCTACGGCCGGTGGCGAGGAAGGACGCGAGGAGGCGAGTTCAGGGAGGCGGGGACAGAGGGCGCCGCCGGTGATGTCCGGAACCACGATGAGCTGCTCCCTGCACGCGCACACAGACGGCAAATCAACACTCGCCACGCATCGCCGCCGACTCCGAGCAACCACAACTCACCGCTCAAACTTCTCAATGAGGGACAGGACACAGGTGGGGGAGGCGGTGCCCTCGCCATGCGTGGGCGGAGTCCGCGCTCCTCTGGGGTCAGCCGGAAGTGGTCTGCAGGGTGGGGGAGGGGGGAGTGGCTTGTCTGGAGCTCGTAAGCGCGGCTTTGGCAGCCCGGCCTGCTGCTGCAGATGGGCGGGCTTAGGTGGGACTGCGTGGCGGGAAAAACGTGTTAATGGCATTGTCCTACGGAAAAGAGGACACACACACACACACACACACACACACACACACACACACACACACACACACACACTTGGGTTTCTTACTCTGGGGCTTTGGTCCTGGTAGCGGCGGTCTCCTGCTCGGCGGAGTCGTGGTGGTGGCAGGCAGCTCCGGCGGTCCTGCATCATGGACGGGAAGGTGCCCACAGGGCCCCGCTAGCTCCACCCCTGCCTCCAGGGAGGAAGGGCCCGAGGAGGAGGAGGAGGAGGAGGAGCTGGGCCCCGGCTCAGAGCCGGGCTGCTGCTGCTGGACGTCCGTTTCCAGCATCTCCTGGTGAACACATGGCGAGCAGGAAGGCTCCAGAGCCAGACTTTTGGCCAGCAAGCTGGGACTCGAGGAGGAAGAGGAGGAGGAGGGACCTGAGGGGCGATAGGTCAGACTGCTGGTCACATGGTGAGCAGGCCACACCCACAAACTCTCGGAATTCATGCTTTCACTGGTGATGAAGAGCTCGTCTTTATTTGAACTTCCACAAGCACAAAGTCGAGCTTTGGAACTTTGTTGAAAGATTGTGACGATGACAAATTCATCATCTCAGATTTCAGCAGAACTGAGATTCACAAACGAGTTAAATCAGCTGATTTAAGAGAAACTACACACACACACACGCACACACACACAGGCTAATAGCTTCCACATGAGCTCTCAAGACGAGACAGAAATAAACTCCACATGGAGTAAGAGATTTTTGCGGTTTGCTGCAGCTGGAGCTCTTTGGCTGCATCCTGCATCTTCCAGGAAGCTGATTGGCTGAAAAGAGTCATTTAGCATTTAAACCCAGATCAGCCTGAAAACCTGAAAGTGTTTCTGTGTCGCTGTTGAAAACAACGAGCCGTAACGTGTTGGAGTATCACAGCTACGGCTCCTTCACGCGGGCTCCTTTCACACATGTAATCCCGACTTTATCGGGATTTAATCAGAACATCCTGCACTGAAATGTCACTATTTTCAGATTCCTCCAGCTCAGAGTGGGCCACATGTGTGAATTCGGCAGGAGAGCCCTCAGCACTGTCTGCAGAACAGATCGTGTCCATGTTGAAATGCTCAGGGAGAGGGGGAGAGGGGGAGAGGGGGCGGAGGGCGAGATCTTTCCACGATGACATCCAGGAGCTCCTGGTTGGGAAGTCTGACCCTGAACCAGGGTGTGACTTCCTGGTCTCCGCTCTCCGCCGTCCTCAGACAGGCCAGAGGGATTCAGACCTTCTCCTTTAAAACGTCCTCCAGGTACAGAAGCTAGCACACTCCACCCTTTCAATGGCACAAACGTCCCGCAAAGCTAGCTTTAAAATAAGGCAGTCGCGTGTTCTTTATGCTAAATGTGATTAAGATAAGAATCATCACATCTGGATTTGTCCATCTCCTGACCCTCTGCTGACCTCAACATGAAGCACACATCTAAACACATCCTTTCTTCAGTTTATCTTCATATGAAGATCCCACTATTCTGCCTTCTGTCTTCCAGAGGTGGGCAAACTGAGGCCCGGGGGCCACATGTGGCCCGATCGACTCTTTAATCCGGCCCGCAGAGCCTTCACAATCATTTCTCCAAAGGCAAATGAAGAGGGTTGTCAGCTTGATTGATTGGTTAGAATAAGGTTCAGACCCCCCCGGGTACCCCAGGCAAAATAATTGCCCACCCTTGCTTTAAATACTGTGGAAATGTTGCTTTGTTAAAGAGCGCTTAAAGACCAGTTTCTGCTAAAAGCCCATCAGAACGTGCTCAACAAGATTAAAAGAGTGGAAGGCATCGCCCCCCCCCACCGCTCTGTCCGGTTCAGCTGATCTGGTCCGAGCTGCGTTCATGGTCGAGGGAATCTTTTAGGTTTCCTGCTTTTGTTTCCGTGGAGATTTGACCTTTAGCACCTTTATCCCGCTACATTTTCACCAAATGGCCCCATTTCTATGGAGCAAATATCTCTGTCAAAGCTGAAAACTGCATCAGAAAGATGAGGAAAACATGCTGGAAAAGCAAATTCCGCAAAAGAGCAACGCTAACGATACAAATAATACATATTTGTTATAATTCACTCCTAGCTTTGTATGGAAGCTGCTGATTTGAGTGCACAGATGTGACCGATGTGGACATGATGAAAGAGGTCATGAGAAAACATCAACAGGCTAATTTAAAGCAGATGGTGTGTGTGTGTGTGTGTGTGTGTGTGTGTGTGTGTGTGTTATTTCTCTGTCTTTGAACTGAAGGCTGGGTGCTGTGATGTTGCTGTGATGTAAATCACAGACGCAGCGGCGACTTTTACTGACAAATCACTTCCTGTGTTTGAACCTCAGATTCTTCTCATTCTCAAGAAGCAAGTGGACATTTTTCACAGTCGGACAGGAAAACGGAACGTTTGTGGGTTCTTTTCTGCCTCTCACATAAAAATGCGATGGACGCTGCGCCAGGATCTTTCTGAGATTTAAATTTATTCTCATGAAACAGAATAATTCACTAGTATCAGCAGCATTTCTCTGCGAGTGTCGACCCTGCGACCTTGTGGACAGCTGATTAACATGTTTATTGTGCAGCTATATGGATTTTATAAAGAGCATGAGAGAAATATTGTATATCAACCTTACTGTGACGTGCACGCAGACACTAATGAAGGGGTTAATATGACACAAACCTGATGCTGAAAACCTGAAATCTGGGGGTGCAACCTTGTACAAAACATGACGTCTCTGTCTGAGCAATGATGACATCCAGGAGCACAAATATGAACAAGCAGCAAAACGAGCGCTACGCTACGTACATGGACGATACCTGCGTGTCCAGAGCTGCTCGCTGGCTGTCTTCCTTCTGCCTGCAGGCTGCTCAATGCTAAGCTAACATGTCCAAGATCTGAGAGTCTTCCCCCAATATCATCTTTAATTTAGTTGCTGCAGCACCACTGTCACCTTCACGGATCCCTCCCCCCCCCCACATACACACACACACACACACACACACACACACGCACACACACACGCACGCACGCATGTTGCACTGCAGACAGGTAACATGTCAGGAACTGAGTGAATAAAACAGCAGTGGAATTGCTCAGATGCTGCAAACGCAGCTGTGGGGAAAATATTTACAGTAGAAATCCTGCAAATTAATATCATCCTCACACAGCAACACCATGACCGTCTCACCATGACCGTCTCACCATGACTGTAGAGTAGAGAGGCTTTTCTGTCATTTCAACTACATATAGCTGACGCAGTAGATAGTGAAATGAGACGTTTCTCCAGGACCTGGTGCTACATGACCATACGACATACAGCATAGAGCTGGGACAGGAGTATGATTCAGCCACATAAAGTGCAAAGTGTGCAACAAGGTGCAAACAGTGCAAGACAGGAATATACAATAAGTAGAAAAACATACAAGTAGAAAAAAATAAAGCACTCACGAGCAAAACACTTAGCAGCGAACAGGTGCTATGGGAGTATAAGATGAGGTAGTGAGTGACCGACTGTCTCACTATGACTGTTGCAGTATGACTGTGTCACAATGACTGTCTCTCCATGACTGTCTTACCATGACCGTCTCACCATGACCGTCTCCCTATGACTGTCTCACCATGACGGTCTCCCTATGACTGTCTCAACATGACTTTCTCACCATGATTGTCGCACTATGGACTGTATCACAATGGCCGTCTCACCATGACTGTCTTCCTATGACTGTCTCACCATGACCGTCTCACCATGACTGTCTCACATGACTGTCTCACTATGACTGTCTCACCATGAGCATCTCACCATGAAGTCTGACTATAACTGTCTATGGCTGTCTCACTATGACTGTCTGGCACTGGCCAGTCTCACTGCTGACGTCTCATTATGACTATCTTCTGCATGACTTGATCTCACCATGACATCTCACTATAACTGTCTCAACATGACTTTCTCACCATGATTGTCGCACTATGACTGTATCACAATGACCGTCTCACCATGACTGTCTTACCATGACCGTCTCACCATGGCTGTCCTCACTGCGACTGTCTCACTATGACTGTCTGGCCATGACGATCTCACTATGGCGATCACCGTTATGACTATCTTACCATAACCAGATATACCATGACATCTCACCATAACTGTCTCACCATGACCGTCTCACTATGACTGTCTCAACATGACTGTCTCACCATGACATCTCACTATGACTGTCTCAACATGACTTTCTCACCATGACTGTCTCACTATGACGTTTCACTATGACTGATTCACCATGACCATCTCTGCTGGCGATCTCACTATAACTTTGTCTCACCATGACATCTCCTATATTTGTCTCAGCATGACCGTCTCACTACAGTCTCTCTACGACCTGATTCCACCATATCGATCTCCACCATGACATCTCACTATAACTGTCTCACCATGACCGTCTCCCCTGACTGTCTCATGACATCTCCCTATGACTGTCTCAACATGACTGTCTCACCATGACATCTCCACTATGACTGTCTCAACATGACATCTCTCCCTATGACTGTCTCAATATGACTTTCTCAACATGACTGTCTCACTATGACATCTCACTATGACTGATTCACCATGACCGTCTCATCATGACGTCTCACCATGACGTCTCACTATGGCGGTCTCCTACATGACTGCCGTCTCGTCATGGCGATCTCACCATGGCGTCCTATGACCGTCTTACCGCGGCCCCGTCTCACCGGCCGTCTCCCTATCCACTGTCTGTAGTATCTCACCGCGAGCTAGTCTCCCTATGACTGTCTCCAACATGACTTTCTCACCATGATTGTTGCACTATGACTGTATCCACAATGGCCGTCTCCTGCGACAGTCTTCCTATGACTGTCTCACCACTGACTGTCTCACCATGACTATCTCACTATGACTGTCTCACCATGGCGTCTGAGTGAAGTCTCACTACTCTTCATCTCCACCATGACTGTCTCTATGACTGTCTAGCCATGACCGAAATCTGCTATGGCGATCATTATGACTATCTTACCATGACCAGTCTCACCATGACATCTCACTATAACTGTCTCACCATGACCGTCTCACCATGACATCTCCTGTGACTGTCTCAGCATGACTTTCTCACATAATGTCGCACTATGACTGTATCACAATGACCCGTCTCACACTTGGCTATGTCTTCTATGACGTCTCACCATGACGATCTCACCATGACTTCATCTTCTGTTGTCTCACCATGACCTGTCTCACTATGACTGTCTGGCCGCGGCCGTCTCACCTGGCGTCTCATTATGGCCCCTATCTTACCAACGGCAAATCTCACCATGAAGTCTCACTATAACTGTCTCACCATGACTGTCTCACTATGACTGTCTGGCCATGGCCGTCTCACTATGGCGTCTCATTATGACTATCTTACCGCGGCCGTCTCACATGACATCTCACTATAACTGTCACCACCATGACATCTCACTATGACTGTCTCACTTGAGCTTTCCTCACATGATTGTCGCTTTATGACTGTATCCTGTGGCGATCTCACCGTGACTGTCTTCTATAACCAAATCTCACCATGACCGTCTCTACCATGACTGTCTCACTATGACTGTCTCACCTGACTGTCTCACTATGACTGTCTGGCCATGACAGGCTCTCACTATGGCGATCTCATTGACTATCTTACCATGACCGTCTCACCATGAAGTCTCACTATAACTGTCTCTACTTATTTTGTCTCACTATGACTGTCTGCCATGACCGTCTCACTATGGCGTCTCCTTATGACTAATATCTTACCATGGCCGTCTCACCGCGTATCACTATAACTGTCTCACCATGACCGTCTCTGTGACATCTCACTGCCAGCTGTCTCAACATGACTTTCTCACCATGACTGTCTCACTATGACATTTCACTATGACTGATTCACCATGACCATCTCACCATGACGTCTCACTATAACTGTCTCACCATGACATCTCACTATGGCTGTCTCCAGCATGACCGTCTCACTACAATGTCTCCCTCGACTGATTCACCATGATCGTCTCACCATGACCATCTCCCTATGACTGTCTCGCCATGACATCTCACTATAACTGTCTCACCATGACCGTCTCCCTATGACTGTCTCTGCTGACATCTCCTATGACTGCATCTCACCATGACATCTCAACATGACTGTCTCACCATGTTGTCTCACTATGACTATCTCTATATGACTGACTACACCATGAAGTCACTAATCATGGTGACTTTCTCACCATGATTGTCGCACACTATGGCTGTGTCCTAGCCAACCGTCCACCATGACTGTCTTCTATGACTGTCTCCTGCGACCGTCTCCCTATGACTGTCTCACCATGACCATCTCCCTATGACCAGTCTCACCACTTGACTGTCTCACCGCCCAAGTCTCTCTATAACTGTCTCCCACCATGACTGTCTCACTATGACTATCTGGCCATGACGGAAATCTCACTATGGCGTCTCATTATGACTGTCTCATTATGACTGTCACCATGAAGTCTCCTGCGAAGCTGCATTTCCCGCTATGGCGATCTCGTATGACTATCTTACCATGATCGTCTGCGGCATCTCACTGTCTCACCATGTGCGTCTCAACATGACTGTCTCACCATGACATCTCAACATGACTTTCTCACTATGACTGTCTCAGCATCACCGTCTCACCTGACGTCTCACTATGACTGATTCGCCATGATCGTCTCACCATGACCGTCTCCCTATGACTGTCTCACCATGACAGATCTCATCATGACGTCTCTGTGACATCTCCTTGTGTCTCACCATGACGTCTCACCATGACCGTCTCCCTATGATTGTCTCACCATGACATCTCACTATAACTGTCTCACCATGACGTCTCACCATGACCATCTCCCTATGACTGTCTCTATGGTAGTCTCACTCTGCGTCTCACTATGACTGATTCACCATGGTGAGTCTCTGTGTCCTATACTGGCGGCTGAAGTTATCTCAGCATGACTGTCTCACCATGACCGTCTCCCTATGATTGTCTCATCATGACGTCGCACCATGACGTCTCACTATAACTGTCTCAGCATGACCGTCTCACCATGACCATCTCCCTATGACTGTCTCACTATGACTGTCTGGCCATGACCGTCTCACTATACGTCTCATTATGACTGTCTCATTATGACTGTCACCATGAAGTCTCACCATGACTGTCTCACCATGACTGTCTCACTATGACTATCTTACCATGATCGTCTCACCATGACATCTCACTATAACTGTCTCACCATGACCGTCTCCCTATGACTGTCTCAACATGACTGTCTCACCATGACATCTCAACATGACTTTCTCACTATGACTGTCTCAGCATGACCGTCTCACTACGTCTCACTATGACTGATTCACCATGATCGTCTCACCATGACCGTCTCCCTATGACTGTCTCACCATGACCGTCTCATCATGACATCTCACCATGACCATTTCCCTATGACTGTCTCACCATGACCGTCTCACTACGACGTCTCACTATGACTGATTCACCATGACGTCTCACCATGACGTCTCACTATAACTGTCTCAGCATGACCGTCTCCCAATGAATGTCTCACCATGACTGTCTCACAATGACCGTCTCACTATAACTGTCTCACCGTGACCGTCTCACCATGACTGTCTCTCCATGACCGTCTCCCTATGTCTGTCTCACCATGACTGTCTCACAATGACCATCTCACTATAACTGTCTCACTATAACTGTTTCACCATGACTGTCTCTCCATGACATCTCACTATGACTGTCTCACATGACCGTCTCACTATGACTGATTCACCATGATCACCATGACTGTTTTACTATGACCGTCTCATTATGATGTCTCACTATGACTGATTCACCATGATCGTCTCACCATGACCATCTCCCTGTGACTGTCTCACCATGACGTCTCACTATAACTGTCTCACCATGACCGTCTCCCTATGACTGTCTCTCCATGACATTTCACTATGACTGTCTCACCATGACGGTCATCTGAATTTCATTTGAATTTGGAGCCAGTGGGAGCTTCATGTCATCCATCCATCCACCCTCCATCCATCCTTCCATCCATCCATGTGACCCTCCTCTTCCACCTGAGGTGGTTCTTGTGACATTTGAGCAGGTGGTTGATTTAACCACCAGTCACTAAGGTAACAGACACGTTTGTGAGTGGAGGTCATGTGTATATTCACTCTTCACACACACATACACACACACACACACTCTATTCACTCTTCTGAGAGTGTAGTTTAGGAATCTCTTTAGCTATAATTATAAAGCCCTATTTTTTGGCACGTCGTAGAGTCAGAGCAGGTTGGCGATGGTGGAGGAGGATCCAGACCTGCGTTTCAGTCATTCACAGGAGCTGATGGTGATCTTGTCTGATCTGAATGGATGTCGGTTCGTCTCAGCAGTGAAGATCTTCATGTTTTTTTACGGCTCAGGAAGAGCTGGGCTTATGTCAGGAGCTACACATCGTCAGGAGGCCCCAGGCCATGACAGTTTGCAATCTTTCGATCTCCGTCTCCGGGTGGATGTGCAGCTCTGGGACACACGCTGCAGCTCGCTGTAGGTCAGTAAATGCGAGGGCTGCAGCAGCATTACATTCTGCAGACATCACATTAATCACAGTACTGGATGTGTGTGTGTGTGTGTGTGTGTGTGTGTGTGTGTGTGTGTGTGTGGAGGGGGTGTGTCCATCTGTCTGTCTGCAGCAGCGAACACACACCACCTCCATCCTGCTGCTCAGCACCAGCCTACAGGACGCAGGCTCGTCTAAAAAAACTGGATTAAGGTGCAATGAATTAAATTGCACGCGCACGCATGCACACACACACACACGCATATTCTGTCAGATTCTGTCTGACTGAAATCACAGATGGAGGGTTTAAATCGACTATTCCTACTGATGTTAATTAGCTGAAAATGATCACGAGCCACTAAAGCGTTAAGTCTCAGCACGCGCGCGCTGACAGTCTGCGGGATTCGGGGCTGATCCGGGTACAGCTCGAACATCTGGCAGGCGCAGCATCCTGCAGCCATGCTAGCCCACGTTCACTGCGGCGAGATGTCGGTCAGTGTGTGCGCGTGCGCGACACGCGGCTGTGGACGCGTTAATGTCACCCCTCCCCCCCCCAACACCACCACCACCACCCCAACATCAGCAACATCAGCTTGATTTTTCATCAATAGTGGCGTTTTTCCCCCGAAAAAAAACCCCAAAAAACGCCGACAGCGGTGCGCGTTGAGGCGGTAGCGGTGCACGCTCGCGTACACGCAGACACGCGTGTGTTTCGGATGCAAAAAAAAAAAAAAAACCCAGCCTGAGTGCAGGCGCGGACTCACCTCTGGTCAGGCTGCTTCTGTCCATGTACATCGCGCAGCAGAGCACAAATCCGGTCATTAAAGAGATGTTGGTGTGGGGAGAGAGCGGCTCTCCCGGTCCACAGCACGCAGAAGAAACCGGGTCACACACACTCACACACGCGCGCACACAGAGGAGGGCGGACCGGAACCCAGCGGAGCCGCTCGGAGCCTCTCGGACCACACCGACGGTCCGGACCGACTGCCAGAACGACCGACGGGCTGCCGCTTCAGGACCAGTAAGTAGGTTAGGTCCGCTCGGTTTGGCTCAGAGGGGCCGCCCGGTGTGTGCGCGGCGGGCGGTGGCACAGAGAGAGAGAGAGAGAGAGAGAGAGAGAGAGAGAGAGAGAGAGAGAGAGAGAGAGAGAGAGAGAGAACGAAAGGGAGAGAGAGTGGTGTCGTTTCCATGACAACAACTTAAGATGAGAGAAAGGGGGCGGGGACTTGAACGTGTGTAAATCTGATCACGTGACATCGGTGTGTATCTGTGTGTACATCACAAGCTGACGTGCTGCTGGTCGCTCCAGCTGGGAAACGTAGATCAAAAGGCAACACGTGATTCATGATCAAATCTACTAATAACCTGATGACGTCATGCTGATCCGTGATTGTTTTATTGGTCTCCTAGGCAACCAGGAGGGGAGGAACAGAAGGAAGCTGCAGGTCAGAGATGGAAGAGCTGCTGCACACCTGAGTTAAGCCCCGCCCCCTCAGTGCAATTGGGACATTTACCATCGCTGTCCCCCGAGAGCCCTGACCATCTGCTGAGCGCGCACACACACACACACACACACACACACACACACACACACACACACACACACACACAGATTCTCACTCTCTGGCTGTGTTGTTGCCTGAAGGGAGTTCATTCTACTCTCCTCTCCTCCACCTCCTTTGCTCTCTATCAGCCGTGAAAGAGAGGGAGGAAAAAGGGAGGGCGAGAAAATGGGAGAGCGAGGGCACAGAGAGAGAGAGAGAGAGAGAGAGAGAGAGAGAGAGAGAGAGAGAGAGAGAGAGAGAGAGAGAGAGAACGAAAGGGAGAGAGAGTGGTGTCGTTTCCATGACAACAACTTAAGATGAGAGAAAGGGGGCGGGGACTTGAACGTGTGTAAATCTGATCACGTGACATCGGTGTGTATCTGTGTGTACATCACAAGCTGACGTGCTGCTGGTCGCTCCAGCTGGGAAACGTAGATCAAAAGGCAACACGTGATTCATGATCAAATCTACTAATAACCTGATGACGTCATGCTGATCCGTGATTGTTTTATTGGTCTCCTAGGCAACCAGGAGGGGAGGAACAGAAGGAAGCTGCAGGTCAGAGATGGAAGAGCTGCTGCACACCTGAGTTAAGCCCCGCCCCCTCAGTGCAATTGGGACATTGGGAGATTTACCATCGCTGTCCCCCGAGAGCCCTGACCATCTGCTGCGCACACACACACACACACACACACACACACACACGGTGGCAGGACACAGACGGAAGATCAACACACGTCTGGCTGACTGTATTTGCTGACCCTACTTTCTATCTTCTGTTGATCAAACTCAAATTAGGCCGGAACTTCAGTGACGTCGGCCTCGAGGCCTCGGTAACCAACGGCAACGACAGCAACGTCAGCACACGGCGCAACCTTCAGAAGTTCCCTCCACTTTGGCCAAGTCACGGTTGTGTGAATGAACAGAGCTGAGAAGATAAATCAGCCTCACATCCCAGACATGTGACAGTAATTAAAGTCCTCACATTCCACACAGCCAGAAATAGACACACACACACACGCACGCGCACACACACACACACACACACACCGCATCCAACATGAAACAGAGCTGGATTGATCGGCGGGATATTGGCGTTTGGAACCGTGGCGTGTTGATTTTCAAATCTCCGATGTTGAAACCAGTGGGTGGTCCAGACCAACAGGACTTTCACCGGGAGCGTTTGCTCCACCCGGCTGCGTTTGCTCCACCCGGCTGCTTACGTAATGATGTCACAGACGCGACAGCAACAAACAAAATCACCCTAGGTGACAGGACTGAAACAGGTGTGATAAATGAGGGTGTTCCAGGGGTGCAAAACAAGCGCCCCCCCCGACCCCGATCAGAAAACAGCACAGCAAGGGGCTGATCTGTCTTCACCCCACGGCAGGGTCCTTCAGTGCACCGAAACAAACACACCCCCATTACCAATCATACCAAATACACACACACACGCACGGGGTGATCAAAACAAACGCCGCCCCTCCACCCACCATCAGCGCTGAGCTTCAATCACAGGCACAGAGTGGAAGCAGAGCGACCCATTCGTCAGCCCCAACCCCCCCACCCCGCCCGGCCCGCTCTCTGCCTGGAAACACCCCCACATCTCCGTCTGACTGTGTGTATGACATGCACACTTCTGAGGGAAGGGAAAACAAACACGCCCTGTTATCATCCTGCAGGGGAAGAGGTAAAGCTCTGACCTCTGACCCCGCACACCCCACCCCCCCACTCTCTGTCTCCATTCATAGATGTCCCGTGGGACGGATGAGCAAGTTGGTCTCCGTGTGGGTCACTGGGTCGCTCGCTGTTGCTCTTTGGGGGAGGGGAGGAGTGAGTACGGGTGTGTGTTTGAGTGTGCGGATGGGTGGGTGGGCGCAGCCTTCAGCTGTTACCCAGAGGAGGGGATGTTCAAAGCTTCATTCTGGTTCTCTCCTTTCTGGATTTGTTATGGGACAGCTGACGGTCCGGAGTCAGACAGGAAACTGGGTGAGACGTTCAACACCGAGTCGACTTCCCAGAATTCTGTGGTGTCTGACGGAACGCTGGCGCGGCACACACACCAGCAATCAGCTCCAGTTTCACACTTCACTTTTCTCCTAATAATAGAGGGGAAGGAGCACATTCTCTGGTCTGAGTCTTTCTAACCTCTGGAGAGGAAAATCAAAGGGAAACAGCAGCAGAACATCTGGGAAGGACAGGAGAAACTCCAGGAACGACACCGAGCGTAACCAAACACAGGAACCAGCGCTAACCATGCTAATGCTAATAATACCAACAGACGGAAAAAAGAAAGAAAATTAACAATTCTAAAACAGAAAGAGCAAACATTCAAATTATTGTTTTAATCAGAGGTGGGCAAACTGAGGCCCGGGGGCCACATGTGGCCCGATGACGTATTTAATCCGGCCCGCAGAGCCTTCACAATCATTCCTCCAAAAGCCAAATGAAGAAAATTGTCAGCTTAATGGGTTAGAAAAAGGTTCAGACCCCCCCCTTCACCTAGCATGCTAACAAGTCCTCTCAAGAAGGTGGGGCCAAACATCATTTGGAGCTTCATCATCCATCTCTAGTTGGACCAGTTTACAGGCTCTTCAACATATTTTCTCTGTCAATAGTCCATCAAGCAGGATTTTTAGCTAACCTCTGATCCTCGTTTTTAGCTAACTTCTGATCCTCATTTTTAGCTAACCTCTGATCGTCGTTTTTAGCTAACTTCTGATCCTCATTTTTAGCTAACCTCTGATCCTCGTTTTTAGCTAACTTCTGATCCTCGTTTTTAGCTAACCTCTGATCCTCGTTTCCTGCACCACCTGGCCGGCCCCTTCACCAAGATCTAAAACCCAACGTGGCCCTTCAGGCTAAATAAATGCCCAGCCCTGGTCTAATTTCTACTCTCTGGACTCCTGAAACTACAAACAACCAGAGTTTAAAGGCTCCAGAAGCAGAGCTCCAGTATGAGGACCGCCCTGGTGTCACTGGGAGGTCTGGAGTCCAACCACTGTCACTGGTCTAACCCTGGCTTCTTCACATCTGAATGCTAGCTCGCTCACGTGTTTCTGTGAGCGCGGCTCAGCGCAGGAAGATGATCCACGACACAAAAACCACTTCTTCATGCTTTTGTCTGCTCAGGATCAACAAACACTAAATCACTTTGGATCAGCCCAGAGGGAAGTTTCTCCATCCTGCTCTGACTCACCAGGCCCGTTTCACTTCCTCTCCAGAAGCAGTTTTCTAAATAAATGTTTGTTACTACATCATGTGTGAATACTGAAGAAAAAAAAAGAAGAAGAAGAAGAAGAAGAAGAGCATCGACTCATCTGCTGGAGAGGTGACTGAACGAACCGCCGAAGGCTGTTCTCTTTACAGACCAGAGTCAGAATCCAGATTAGACCAGAGTCAGGATTAGAGTCAGGATCCAGATTAGACCAGAGTCAGGATTAGAGTCAGGATCCAGATTAGACAAGAGTCAGGATTAGAGTTAGGATCCAGGGTCCAGATTAGACAAGAGTCAGGATTCAGGGTCCAGATTAGACCAGTGTCAGGATCCAGGGTCCAGATTAGACCAGAGTCAGGATTAGAGTTAGGATCCAGATTAGACAAGAGTCAGGATTAGAGTCAGGATCCAGATTAGACAAAAATCAGGATTAGAGTTAGAATCCAGGGTCCAGATTAGACAAGAGTCAGGATTAGAGTTAGGATCCAGGGTCCAGATTAGACCAGAGTTAGGATCCAGGGTCCAGATTAGACCAAAGTCAGGATCCAGGGTCCAGATTAGATCAGAGTCAGGATTAGAGTCAGGATCCAGGGTCCACACCAGACCAGAGTCAGGATTAGAGTCAGGATCCAGGCTCCAGACCGGACCAGTCATCCCACCGTCAGGTCATTTTTAGATTCCTTCTAAGCTAGATGTTTAAATCTGGAGGCTTCACTTTTCCATCGTTAGAACCAGACTGAAGCTGCAGCTTCTTCACTTCATTCAGATTTTTGTAAATACAGATAAACTCGGATGAGTAAAAAGTGGTGTTCTCTTTCTGCCACATCTGTGGTTACTTCTCCTTCAGAACAGCTCAATATTCCTCTGAACACACACACACACACACAGCTATGACTTAAATACACTATGACCTTCTTGAGAGGACATGTTAGCATGCTAGCTGAAGGGGGGGTCTGAACCTTTTTCTAACCAATCAATCTGACAACCCTCTTCATTTGGCTTTTGGAGGAATGATTGTGGAGGCTCTGCGGGCCGGATTAAAGAGTGCATCGGGCCACATGTGGCCCCCGGGCCTCAGTTTGCCCACCTCTGGTTTAACCATAGTCACGTGTGTGGCTGGGGTCACGTGTGACGTGGGCACCACGTGTTGCCTTTGACTGTCTAATTCCAGTAACTTGATGCTCTGTTTAGGGTTAAGGGTTTGTCACAGCCCCTGCAGTCCACTCACCTGTCCTGTGGGCGGAGCTGCCGAGTTTCAGAAGCGAGGGAGCAGTCAGGTGGTATGAAAACCTCATGGTGCTAAACTGACTGGAGAAAGAGCCAGAAGGAGGAGGAGGAGGAGGAGGAGGAGGAGGGATGAAACCCAGCAGGGCACTACGTGGTCGGTTCAGCTGCATCCTGACGGCGAAGACGGGCTTGTTGACCCCACCTGGACAAAGGTCGGAGGTCAGCTCTTGCTTACTGGAAGTCCTGTCTCCTGTTTTCTGCTGCTGGATGAAGTCACGCAGAGGTCAGCGTCTCCCCTCCTTCGTCCTCGCCCACTCGCTCCCTGGACTCTTCCTCGTTCAGCGCTCGCCTCCTCTCCATCCCCGCAGGATCAGTCCCACATCGACATCTCGGTCACATCGCCTCCTCCAGCTGTTTTCCTGTCGGGGACTCGGGAAGGATCTGCTTCCCACGGATGGTCGCAGGCCGGCGTCCAATCAGAAGCTCCCATCCAGAAAGTGCAGACTCAGCTCTAATGCACAAGCTCCTCCACTCTCCCGTCCGCTCCGCTTTCCCCGGCTGATCCTCGCCGGAGCCTCCGCTGATCTTGCGCCTCTCGCTCCAGCGTCAGTTTGTCCGGGCGGACAGACGGACGGCCGGCCGGACGCTCCGTCCTGCTCGGAGCTGTGGTGCGAAAGTGCCGAAGCTTCAGAGCGTCTCCACAACTCCTCCTCCAGCGCTCAGACATCTGATCCCAGACCGCGGCCCCTCCTCCCCTCCGCCTCGCCGTCTGCTTCCAATTTTCCCTTTTTCGTTTTTTCGAGCCTGAAACCCGAAGCGAAAAGAAAAGTGGAGAAAAATTCCAGCATTGTTTTTATTTTGCATTTTTTGTTTCTCACCACCGAAACCACAGAGTCAGCCGGAGCCTGCAGACAACTTGAAAGGCTAGTGTGTGTGTGTGTGTGTGTGTGTGTGTCGGGGGAGGGGGGTCTGAACCCTGGTCCGAGCTCCTGAATAAAGGACTAAACGTTGCTCCTGTGTAACAGAAACACCTTCCGTTGGAGCTCAGGTGGATCTGCAACCCAGCAGAACCGGGTCAAACACGGTTTTGATCCGAACACAACCGATTTCCCGGCTCGAGTCTTTGGGTCGCGTCACGATCCGGCTACACTAGGGTGTGCAATTATTTAGCCTGAAGGGCCACGTTGGGTTTTAGATCTTGATGAAGGGGCCGGCCAGGAGGTGCAGGAAGCTAAGCTAGCTTAGCTAAAAATCCTGCTTGATGGACTATTGGCTGAGAAATATGTTGAAGAGCCTGTAAATTGGTCCAACTAGAGATGGATGATGAAGCTCCAAATGATGTTTGGCCCCGCCTTCTTGAGAGGACATGTTAGCATGCTAGCTGAAGGGGGAGTCTGAACCTTTTTCTAACCAATCAAGCTGACAACCCTCTTCATTTGGCTTTTGGAGGAATGCTTGTGAAGGCTCTGCGGGCCGGATTAAAGAGTTCATCGGGCCACATGTGGCCCCCGGGCCTCAGTTTGCCCACCTCTGGGCTACTGGATCCGTCCTTGGTGGCCACCTTCACACCATCCTAAAAGCAGTTTCTTCTCTGGCTGAAACGGTGCAGAAGATCTCCGCCAGTGGAGACTCCAGACAGACGTTCCAGTCACAGAACAGCCACCCTTGAATAAATCAGTCGTCAGCGGTAAAGTTGATTAGTTGTTTTTAAATGTAATTTCTCACACACACACACACACACACACACACACACACACACACACACACACACACAACACGCCTGTTCTCGCCTCTTTCTGAAAGCAGAAGCAGACTTTCATTTCTGGGGATAAAAAGTACGTTTTATTGACCAATAGGGGGAGTTTAAAAACCACGCCGGGCGAAGACCAAGTCAGCGCGAGGACCGGGGGGTCTCCGACCTTCTGCTCCTCAGGGAGTAACGAGGCTGACCAATCAGGAGAGGACAGAAACAGGAGGTCAGACGCTGGCGAGCTTATCAGCACAGTCGTGATCGCTACGCGTTCTTCAGGCCAGATGCGCGCGTCACAGAAGAGATCAGAGGCTTCGCTGGTTGCCATGGCAACGGGCGGAGGGGAGGCGCAGAGCTCTGAACTTTTTCTTTTTTTTTCCCCCCCCTCCAGAAAAGCTCAGTCCTGCAAACAGCTGCTCAGGACGGGCCGTCCAGAACGTTGCAGCTTAAGACAACCAAAATTATTTTTGCAGAGCAGAAAATGTTTTTAGAGCAGCACAACCACTACAGACGCGTCATCATATTTCCACGCCGACCGAAAATTTGGGTCACGTGACCTCAATATGACCTCCAAGAATAAAACCCAAAAACCGAGGGAGGATGGAGGGAGACCATCAGAGAGTCCACAACAAAGCCCAGCCCACCCTGGAGGTCCTGCTGGACCAGAGACGGTGTTCCATCCCAGATCCTGGCGTCCCCGACCGAGCCGTAAACACAGCTCAGAGTGCTTCCACATGCCTGTGGACCTGAAACCTTCAAAGGTTCCCCTAAAAAGGACCTTAAAACTGGGCTTTTCTTCCTGCCGCAAGCCCAGCATCAACACCTGATGGATGCAGATTAAACCCGTTCATGCTTTACTAGGTTGCTACTAACAACTGCAACAATAACAGGAAAAAAGAGACAATTCAATATAAAACCATCTGCTCTAAAACAACAGCAATGAAAGGCTAAAGGTCACCCACCTGTTTGTCCTCCACCAGGATGCTGTACACCAGCGGGGAGGACGATGAGGAGGTGCGACGGGGACGTCTTCCCGGACTGACTGAGGCATTGTGGGTAGTAGAGGGCTGCAGACAGAGCTCGGCTGCTGGACCGCTGAGACCGTCTGGAGTCCAACCTGCCGGTGCAACAGAGGTGGAGAACGTGGCGAAAGCTGGAGGACGGAGGGGGGGGGGGGTGAGACAGGTAAAAACCGTTCCGCTGGCGGACCACATGGACACAGACCAACGCGAGAGACACGGACTCACCCTGATGGGAGGCTTGAGACGCATCGGAGTCGTCTCCATTCGGGGACTCCAGGGTCGTGCACGCCGCTGCCCTCGGGTCCCGTCTCAGCTCCGCCACGGCCCTCCTTTCCGACCTCCTCTGGAAGAGATTTGATTGGTCAGCCCGCTGTGACGGGACGACATCACAGGAAGCAGATGATTCCCGATTCACCTTCAAATGCTGCCGAGCCGCCACCCGTTGATTCTGCTCTCCTAAACACACTGAGGAGACAGCAGCAGCAGCAGCATGATCTGTGTGTGTGTGTGAAGTCTCCTTCCATCACGCCGTCACACAGAACTAAACAATTCACCTCAAGTTTAGATGATAGAGTAGCTACAGGTGAGAGGCAGCGCATCTTCTGTCCGACTGCACATGCTGCAGTTCCGGTAACGCCCACTAAGCGCCGCTGTCTTCAAACTCGCAGCAGGAAAATCGACCACAATCAGGCTGCGCCTCAACTGTCCTCACCTGCGTGCTGCAGCGCCTCCTGCAGGCTCCTCTGCGTCTCTCTGAGCTGCTGCAGAACCTGAAGGTTTTGCTGCACGGGGTCTCTGTACCGCAGGCACACACACAGCAGAACACACACTCCTACACACACCGTGACCCGCCGCAGGACACTGGTATACATACTAACCAGTTCCTGCACAGAGACACATGACACACACCTGAAACTACGAAAACTAAGCATCCGTGTGTGTGTGTGTGTGTGTGTGTGTGAGAGAGCTGGGAATAATGACCATGTGTTTGTGTTCAGGATGATCAGAGTCGAGCACAAACAAGTAAATCTTCCTCTCCAGGTAGAAATTGAAACACACCAAAGCCAGCAACACCAACCTAAAAGAGGACAAGGAGAACTCAAAGCGCTGACGGTGCAGCTTCTGCCCGGCTGCAGGTGAAGGCCAGGCACTTACCGAGCTCGGGAGGAGCGATGGGTGGAGGTGAGAAGGTAGGAGGCGCACAGAGCTGCACCGTTGTAGAGGCACGAGCTCAGGCTGTGGGTCTCCATCAGCAGGAAGCTCTGCAGGAAGGAAACCCTGTTGAAGAGCTCAGACAGCGCCACCTGCTGCTCCCTGGAGACGCTACTGAGCTCTGAGAAGACGGAGCGCAGCCCTGACGAGGAGCAGACACACGGCTGTAAGCTGCGGCGATCCTTTCATCGCTAAGGCGCGTCCTGAGTGAAGGTGTGTGTGTGTGTGTTACCCTGGGTGGATTCTCTGAGGGTGACTCTCAGCTCCTCCCCATTGTTTAGGATCTCCTGCTGCGCCTGCAGGGCCGTATTCTGCACTTCAATTAACTCCTCAGCCATCTGTCTGGTGGACTGCAGCTGCTCCGCTACGCCTGCTGAACTCTCTGTCAAGCTAACACACACACACACAGTCGTGTGAGGGGTTTCCTGCACTCGTGCATGCAGTGCACTTCTGTGGCCTGTACAGGCAGTCTCACCTGTGCATGGTGTCTGCAGCCCGGTCCTGCCAGGCTTCAGACTGCAGGAACTGGCACATGGAGTGTGTGTGTGTGAAGAACTCCGTGTATGTGTTAAAAGCCACAGCGTCCATATTAGCCGTACAGCTGATGACCTCTGACCCCTCGGGGCAGGACGGGACCTGCTTTCCTGAGCTGACAGAGTAGAAACAATGATGATGAGAATCATCGAGAAAAATAATTTCCACATCTTAAACACACAAATGTATTATTTTTAAAATCAAAAATTGTGATTTTTTTTTTAGACAAACTGCACAAATTTGATTTTGGTAACAAGGGAACAGTTGTTACCATGTCAATTACAGGGTAACTTTCAACAACGTGTTGGTGGTTATAAATTACGAGAAGAATTAAACGTCGAGCTACCTAAACAGTAAACAACAATGAAAAGTTTAAGTCTACAATAAATGGGCGACGGCTGTGGAAGATGGGACTGAAACAATGTCCAGACATCAACCAGTTAAATATAAACACAAACAAAACGTTTTTAGAAGGTATAGTGAAAACAAACACTAGAGGGTACTCTAGTATTGATTTGCCACGGATTAACTGACGTACATGGTTAAAGTTACCCGTCTTTATCTAAGCAAAACTATTGGTGGTGAATTTGTTTTACTTTGGATATTTTCCATGGAATTGATTGGAATAAGTGAATAAATTTAGGGGGGATCATATAAGTTTCAACGCCTTTCAAACAGTCTTGTTTTCTTCTCATTTTCCTTATATGAGAAGCACGATGATTTGAGTTGTTTCTGTGACTCATTTGTTGAATGTTTTAAGTTACATGTTGGAAATAAAATAAATAAATAAATAAATAAATGCTCAAACGTCAGCAACAGTAACCACATCGGAGCACGCTGAAAGGATCTTTGGCGCGTGTATTTAGCACTAGGTTTTGGTCCACGTGCCAGTTTACCTGCCCAGGTGACACATGGTGAAGGCTAACGCTATCCGGCTCTGGCTCTCTGACGTCAGGTCCCGGCATCGTGCGTCCAGGTGCGCCACAGCACGTGCCCAGCACGCGCCATACCTGGGCTGGCGCGCGAGGCTCCGCACGCGCCGCAGCTCCATCCTGCCGCGCTCCGAGTCCGGATCCGAAGCGGAAGAGTGTCCGAGCAGCAGCACGAGCAGCAGCAGCAGCAGCAGCGGCGGCGGCGTCACCACAACCGCCATCTTCACGTGGTTACTGCTGCTCAGCCAATCAGAGGGCCAGATTTGCACCTGGCAGCGGTCACGAGGAGGTGGCGGCCCCACCCCCACGCACCCTTTAGTCCCTCTGATTGGTTAATTAGTGCTAGCTTCCGCACACAGATAATGAAAATCAGACGTGTGACAGCAAAGAAGCTGTAGACGTAAACAAAGTAAACAAGGTTTACTTGGAAAGAGAACAAATGTCATCTGTTTACCAGCTGTTTTTGGCGGTTAAATCTGAAGCCACTGCTTCCACAGGACAGATTTGAGCTGTGTAATAAAAACTCTTTCTGCTCCTTCTGTTAACGTTAGTCATCTCCACCTCCGCTGGAAGCCTCTGTTCTATGAAAGTAGTTTCCACGCTTAGTGACACAAAGCCAACCACTTCCTGTTTCACGTCTCGGCCTTGTGACGGTGCCGTCCGGCCCAGAACCACAACACAAACCTCTGTTCTTCATGTGCGCTGCTGGCCAAACGTCTTTGTCACTATCTGACACTTTTTGTGGTTTTTATGGTCGTTTATCTGATTTGGAGTCAGTCACTGAATTTAAACTATCAAGTGTGGTTAAGTGCAAGTTTTTTGGTTGTTTATTTTTTAATTAATCAGGATGAATATTTTATTCCCAATTTATTAATTATTCCAGGGTCACGAGGCCAGCAGCCAGAGAACTTTTGGGAAATAAAATATCTGCAATAGAGCTGATCTTTATGTTTGTATATTTGTTCCTCTCTATTTATTCTGTCTATCCTGTCTCCCTCTTCTTCGCCTCCTTTACCCAGCCGACTTTCAGCAGGATGGTTCCTCCTTGTAAGCCTGGTCCTGCTCAAAGTTTCTTCCTGTTAAAGGGAGTTTTTCCTGCTGTGCTTACCTGGGGGTTCTGGCTCTGGGTTCCTGCCTCTGCAAAGCACCTAGAGACAATTTTTATTGTAAAAGGCGCTATAGAAATAAAGGTGCGTTAAATGCAGTAAATGCTATTTAAATACTTAATAAATATTTAAATATTTAAGTACCTCCGAGTGTTTTTAAATACCGTCCTTAAGGAAATGTACTCAGGTAAGCTGTCAGCAAAGCTACTAATTAACTTTAAATGTGGTTTTATTGAGTGCATCCCCCAGTCCAAAAATGTTCTCCACCCATCCTTCCACCCGAGGCCCCCGGCGGTCCCCACCCCACGCTCGTTCGTGTGTCGGAACCACAATCAGTCAGAAGACCACACATCAGCAGACAACAAACTCTTTTAGTTAAGAAAAAAAACAAAACAAAACAAACAAAACAAAATAAAAACAGGTATAAACTATTTTGTCTACAGCGACAGTGTATTGGGGTTTCCATTGAATTTCAACCAGAGTTAAAGCAGAATATTCATCCTCAATATTAGCAACTATGAAGTCACCACACACATCACTACTAAGTCTAAAAACACAACATGGCTTGACTGACATGGTGGCTCCTGGCAAGACGCACAATATTATAGGCACTAAACTCTGGAACATGCAATATGGTGGCTGGTTACTGTAGTTTGTGCCGGGTCGAGTCCTGTAGAGTGAGTCCGTTTACAGAGGGGACGTTTGACTTGAACTGGTTTTCTCAGGCAGAGCGCCACGCACGCAGAGGTGAGACCGCTTCAAACACCTGACGGAGATCCGTGCAGACCCAAAACAGCAGGTGAGTGGATGAGGCACATGTGTTCTATGGCAGGGTCAACGCGCTCCCTCGGCTCGGAGCGCGGGCTCGAGCGCGCCCTCAACGTGGACTCTGAGGTGATAAAGTGGTGACCTGTCACCCAGGAAACGGTGCCCGGAAGGCCGCGTCTGAGAGCTCAGAGAACCACAGTGGTGTTGCCGGGCTGACGCTGGCCAGTCGACTACAACTCCCAGGGTGCAACTCCTCAAAGTATTTGAATGGTGGGAACACGAGGACATTTCCAATTCGAATTTCAAGGAGACAAAATGAACTTGTTTGTACCGCTGAGGGTAAAGAATTGGAGACTAACTCTTTTCTGATCCTAGGTCAGTTCTCTCTGAATCCAGGAACCATGGCAACAGGCTCAAGGCCTTGAATAGTTCTGGAGGTGTCGTTTGTAGGACCTTGGAAATGAACAGCCTAAATCAGGCTCTCGCCAGAGTAAAGGAAGGCTACGCATGACACACTTCTGGTGGCTTTTCACGTGCACACGCTCAGTTCTACAGAGCTGACCTCCGTCTGTCTACGTGCACTTTGTCTCCGGGCTGAAATGGACAATTTGTCGGTAACATTGTTGAGCAACGTGATCAACACAGCTCATGCGCAGGTGGAAAGCTGGGTGTCGCCTCCTCCGAGTGGAATCCAACCTGCGGTTCTAACGTGCGTTTGCTTCCGGGACCGGACACACATGGCAGCAACCACCGCCCTCTGGAGGCTCTCTGCGCTCTCAGACGTGCGCTAGCAGGTGCAAAGCTACGTTTT
The DNA here is from genome assembly GCA_015343265.1 of Pao palembangensis. Taxonomy (NCBI): domain Eukaryota; kingdom Metazoa; phylum Chordata; class Actinopteri; order Tetraodontiformes; family Tetraodontidae; genus Pao; species Pao palembangensis. The sequence continues at coordinate 13,932,879 of CM027090.1, read as the reverse complement.
CTATCCGTCCCGCTGTTTAGCGCCACCATCTCTGCCACTTCAGACGCTACGCCGAGGCCGGGCTTCTCCAGGTTAGCGTCTGGCTGAGGGAACCCTGCTGAGGTCCACCTCTGCACACGTGCTGCTCTGCTTGAAGGCCTGAAAGGTCTCCGAGCGACATGCAGACAGCCGATTGTACAAACAGGAGGATGCAAACTGTTCCAGACATTCAAGATGAAGACAAAATAAAAAAAAAAAAAAAAACTCCAATTCCCACCCTTTCTCCGTGAGTACGAACTTAAAATAAAGCTACTGTAAAAGTGGGTTTGGTCTGATATTAAAAGTGCTTCCTTGGGAAACAAAAGACGACCAAAAGGAGATTCAACAAAGACCAAAGTGGAAGAATCACCAACTTGGAAGAACGACTCACTTCTTTTGAAATTCGAGGTTTCCTTATCAAACTGCAGACTCGCCCTTTCGAGCCCGTTTCAGCGTCTGACAGGAAGAGCGCGTCAATATTTCAAATAAAAACAGGTTTTTTCCGAAGACAACATATCCAATGTAGAGCTGTATATCAAATGTGCTACCTACAGAGAGCCTGTAAGCAGATAAAACACGTCAGCCACCTCTTTGCGGAGGCTTTCAACAGAAATGAGCGAGTACAAAGAAACACCGGATTTCTAAGAAAGCAGTTAAAGGTGCAGACCACTGCCTCGTACCAGCTCTGAGGCTTTCAGTCAAAGACTACTTTCAGTTAGGGATGTTAATACAAGAAGGTTTAATGAGAGTCTGTCAGCAGAACTTTAAATAAGAGACTGTCAGTGAGCAGCACGATGATGAGTAAGGGACCGTCAGTCAAAAATATTCATTTAAAGCTGTATAACAGAGACAGAAACAACAGTCAAAAAAAAAAAAAAAAGTTTATATTCGGAAGCAACATTTCGTTCAGAGTAATGTGTTATTAAGCTTTTTTTTTAGTTCCAAACTACTCCCCCCTCCCCACGGAGACTAGTGGGGCTTAACAGCTGCCTTTTGATTATATACACTCACACTTTGTTATTTTCCTTTTGTATGATTTCCTGCAAAAGGTTGCTATCCGTTTATTGTCACCTCTGTCCAGCTTGTTTCTAAAATCTGGAACTTTGCGGTCTCCAAACAGAACCTGACGGAGCAGAAGGTGCTACAGCCCAACCAGATCTGCGAGACCTCTTCCGTCTGCAACAGTGTGAAATCTTCTGTGAAGGACCCAGTCGTACTCCCGCTAACGCTCGAACCCGGTCAGCCCGCTCCATGGCTCGCCCAATCAGCTGACCCTCTCACTGACAACCGTCCGCGACTCTACGGTCTCTTCTCGACTGGGGCAGGGGACGACAGACTGGGGGACTATGTCCCTGAGTTCTCTGCCTTCCCCTGGGGCCTCTGGCTCTGCCCGGAGCCTCGCCCTACCATCTGCTCCAGGGACCACGCCTGGTCCATCGACTCCGGCGGGCGCAACAGGAATGGAAGCGGGAGGCCTCAAGGTGCTGCCAGAGCCTCTTTCGTCGCCTAAACCCTCTCGGCTTTCGGATGCGGCGCCCGGCTCGCCCTTTCCCTCTACTCTGACACTCTCTAGGCTAATCTCTTTGTTCTGCAGCAGAGTTTCTTGCGCGGGCCTCGTGGTACTAAGATCTTGGGGCTGTTCGCTCTGGTTCTGTGGAGTCGGGACCAAATGGGCCCTGGTTATGCTCAGGGCCTGGCGGTTGGATGACGGGTGCTGCATGTGGGGTCTGGAAAGCGGAGGCTGCGGCTGCAGGTGCGGTGGAGTCTGCTGGAAGTGGGGCTGGGTCTGAGACTGGGCTTGTTGGGGCTGGGAGAACGTCTGCCTGGGTTGTGGTCTATACGGAGTCTGGTGGTGGTGGTGTTGTTGTGACGGCTGTCTCGTCTGCTGTTGCGACTGTGTCTGATGTCTGGCCTGCGGCTGATGCGGAGGCGTGGTTTGGCCAAGAGTCCTGGACTGGGCTTGAGGCTCCATTAGGGCCGGAGGCCTCGACGGAGGATGCACCGGCGTCTGGCTTCTGGACTGGGGCTGAGGATGTATCTGGACTAGGTTCCTTGGCTGCTGTGACGTTTGCGCCGAGTTCCTGGACTGGGACTGAGGCAGTGCTGGAGCTGGGGTCCTGGACTGGGACTGAGGAGACACTTGGCCGGGGATCCTTGAGTGGGCTTGAGGTGCTGTGTGGGCTGGGGTCCTAGACTGGGCTTGAGGGGACATCTGGCCTGGGGCCCTGGATTGATGCTGAGGAGGCATATGGGATGGGGTCCTGGACTGGGGTTGAGTATGGACATGCGCTAGGGTTCTGGGCTGCAACTGAGGCTGACACTGGGCTGGGATCCTAGAAGGGGTCGACATCTGAAATTGAACCGGGGTCGTTGACTGGGGTTGAGGCTGCAGTGACGGTCGGGTTTGTTGTTTGAGAAGTGCCTGGGGTTGAGACGGGTGCCTGTCTTGGGCTTGAGGTTGTAGGACCGCCGTGGCCTGGATCTGCGACTGTGGATGCTGCGTTTGCGGTGGATGAACTTGCTGAACGGATGGGGACTGAGGAGGGTACGACTGAGCCCGGAGTTGGGTTCGCTGCTGGAGCGAGGAGTGAACAGCCTGTGAATGAGTCTTTTGTGTGGACGCCTGGGCCTGACCGTGAGACGGGCCTTCGTGGGGCTGCGGCAGGACTTGTCGAGCGGGAGAAGGTTGAAGCGCTTGAGAATGGACTTGGGGCTGATGGAGAGGCGCTGTCTGCGGATGGCTCTGATGCCCTGGCTGAGGGGCAGGACGCTGAGCTTCGGGCTGAGACTTGGACTGTGGTCTGGGGGGAGACTGCTGGATGTTTTGGGTATGCTGGGTGTTGGCATGAGGCACTGTCTGGGTCACAACTTCAGCTGTGGTTTGGCTGGAGTGTCCAGAGGTTTGAAGACATGGTTGATCCTCGGTCGTATCAGAGCCTTTTTGGTGGCGTTGGGGATGATGGTGATGGTGGTGGTGGTGGTGGTGGTGGTGTGAATGATGTTTGTGTGGGGGACGTTCCTTTCTTTTGTGGCTTTTTGATGGACTCATGCTACTGCCACTGCTACTCCTCCCTGTTCCCTCTCCTCCCTTCTCGCCATCATCTTCATCGCCTTGCTCTCCTCTGCTCCCGCCGTCTCCTGATGCTACTCCAGGTTCCTTGTGCTTCTTCCCCTTTTGTGTCTTGTATGTACCCTGCGACTGACCTTCACCAGAGCGCTCCTGTGACTGACTCGGTTCAGAGGACACAGGCAGAGATTCAGAAGTTGACGACCTCTCAGATCTACCTTCCTCCACCTCTGCAGCCTGTCCTCTCTCAGTTTCGCTCGTAGCGACAGTGTGAACGGTCTCCCTCTCTTGAACCGTCTCTCTTGTTTTGCGTTTCTTTATTGGCAGGGCCGTTTCTTGGACCACAGGTTTGGTGGAAGATTCCTTGGCTGCTCTCCGCTTTGCCTCTGCAGCTAAAATGGCCACTGCAGCGTAGCTGCCAGTTGTCGAGGCAGCAGATGTTAACGGAGAAGCAGAAGATGTCGTAGCAGTTGAGGCTGCCGCTGAGGCCAACGCCGGTTTCCTGCCCCGCTTTTTGGGAGCAGTCTGCAGCGGGGCCGGAATCTCCTGTTCTGATTTTCTTTTTCTGCCTGGGCGGGACTTTGGCACCACTGCAGGAGACACCACCTGGAGGTAGACGAGATTAGTGTCAACTCAAATCGATGCGAAAAATAATGCATTAATAAAACGTATAACACAAACTCTTCCCTACACAAACTCTGCTCGCTGCTTCGGCTGCTGATACGTCACTCAAGATCGATGTGAGGCACAGATTGTAAAGAATTTAACATTAAAAAGAAAAAGTAGAGCAACGTGTCTACTGGAAGATGCAGTTAGCTTAGCATAATAGCAGAACGCTGCTGCTGCAGCACCTCCAAAGGAAACATCCGGTCTCTGCTAAAAGTCCGCAGAGCGGAGCGGAAACAGCGAGCTAAGCTAATGATAATTAGCAGCAATTAACAGAAATCAGTGTGATCCATGATGGAGAGAAGTCTGCTAGCTAACACGCTTTGTTTACAGCTCTGTGAAAGGCTGATTTACAACTTTATCAATGCGGCGGCTAATCTGCTAGCTAGCACGTTTCCCCAACTCAGCTAAGTTTTTGCTTAAAATAATTATATTATAATAATAATCCACGGAAAATAAAGTGCTGTAGTGAGTTTGTTAAAGCCTGAACTTTAGTTAGTTAAATTGTAAAAGCAGTCAGTTTAATTAACTCCGTATCTGAGTTTGATATTATTTTGAGCAGGTTCAACGGAACAAGAACGTTACGGATGCTTTTCAATAAAGTTAGAGTGATGTAAAAAAAAAAAGGCGCAGTGTGCGCAGTATATTTCTTATCCGATTACTCAAATAGTCGCCAGATTAATTGATAGAATACACGATTACTAAAATAATGCTTGCTGCAGCCCTACTTCAGATACACTACTGAAACGGCACACAGAATCCATACAGTAACCGGCTCCCGGGAAGCAGCAGGAGCTCCTATCACGGTTCTTACTGGGTCCAGGACCAGTTTTACTGGTAACTCCGCCATCCACTAAGGTGGTGATCATTACTTTGATTGATCAGAGCGGAAGTTTAGGCGTTCAGTCTGGCTGCCTGCATTTGTGACTGTGAGTGATCAAATCAGAATTGCACAGTTGCCTCGGTAACAACATAGGCGTGTCCGGTAATGCGGAAAAAAAATGGAGGTGTGGCGTCGCACCTTCACAGGTGAAAGACGGAATCACACTGCAGATGTTCATTACCACTAAAATAAAAATAGAGGTTGCACAGCAGGAATAGTAATTAGCTGTTTAGCTGCTTATGTTAGCAGTGATATTATTAGTCCAAAAGGTCTCTAACATATAAAAATGCAGTTATATTAACGACCTTACGCATGTTGAAGTAACACTACCAAAATATTTTTAGCACACACACGTTCACCTTTTTCAACTCCTGCCAGCTTCCCTTCTAGCCTTAAGTAGGTCATTAAATAGGCTTTTAGGGGCTATTGAGTGTTCCAGTAAAACCAGCAAAGTTTTTTTTTTCCAATTTTACTGACTGAAGAGCCTCATCTCTCAGCGTGTATAATATCCTTTACTGACGAGGAAGCTGTCTTCATTGGGCTAAGAAAGGGACGAGCGGCTCCGGCGCACATCTACATGCAGAATTATTTAGCCTGAAGGGCCACGTTGGGTTTTATATCTCGATGAAGGGGCCGGGCAGGTGGTGCAGGAAGCTAACCCCCCAAATGAGGATCAGAGGTTAGCTAAAAATCCTGCTTGATGGACTATTGAGAGAGAATATATTTTGAAGAGCCTGTAAACTGGTCCAACTAGAGATGGATGATGAAGCTCCAAATGATGTTTGGCCCTACCTTCTTGAGAGGACATGTTAGCATGCTAGGTGAAGGGTGGGGAGTCTGAACTTTTTTCTAACCAAACAAGCTGACAACCCTCTTCATTTGGCTTTTGGAGAAATTATTGTGAAGGTTCGACGGGCCGGATTAAACAGTTCATTGGGCCACATGTGGCCCCCGGGCCTTAGTTTGCCCACCTCTACGCTACGACATCAACGTGCTGAAAACTCCCAAACTGTGCAATTAATGCTTGGTTGGACGGAGGAATGTGACTTTGGGCTGCAGATGTCACAAGCTATCCGTCCATCAGCTCATACCTTGGAAGCAGCAGGAGCGGTGCCAGGCGTGGCCTCTGCCTTGCCCGTGGGCATCTTCACTAGCAGTTTGCCGGGAGTTTTCTCCACCACACGCTTCATGGCCACACCCTCTGTAGCTTGCCGCATCTTCCCACTTCCTGCGATGTAAGGAGAAACGATGAAGCAAGTTAAAATATATAAATGTGGAACACTGAGACAGAACCTCAACCCTCTTCCAGTGCGCACAAATTCTTACTTCCTGCCAGAGTACCTTTAGGGCGCCCACGGCCACGTCCCGATGGTTTCACCACCTTGGGTTTCTTGGGTGGGCGTTTCTCTCGGCGGGACGGGCTTCCACGGCCAGTAACAGTGAAATCAAAATCGTTTGGGTCGGTAGTCGTGTCACCAACCTTCTGGAAATAGGCGATGAGTTCCACTTTGGAACGAAACGCTTTTCCCTCTGAGCTGGAGGAAAAAACAAAAAAGAAAATATCAAACAATCATCGCCGAGGTGCCCGGACTGACTTCATCAAGGAGGTGAAACAAAGTGGGCGTGGCCTACTTGATCAAATAGACGTCAAACTTCCCGGCGGATCGACCAGACTTTCTCTGCTTGAGTTTGCGAGTCCATCCTTCGGGCAAAGACGGGTCGTCATACAGCGGCCCGCGATCCCGGATTATGGACCGCCGCTGTTTGGAAGAACCTGGGGAAACATCTGGGCCTGGCTCTGTTGAGGGGCCCGCCACAGGCTGAAAGAAAATTTAAGCAGGTCATCATTTCCTTCGCTCGTTTGGAGCTCTGTCCATTCCAACTCAGAACAGCGGCTTTTACCTGTCGCTCCTCCACCGTCTGTGGGGGCAGAGCAGCTGTTGAGGGAACGAGCGGCGCCGCAGCATGGCGGTGCTCCCGGCGTGTCTTCTTTGACTTACTGTGGGACCTCTCCTTCTCTCTGGAAGGCTGTGGGGGGTTACCAGGTCCCTCGTCGCCCTCTTGACCCTCCTCCCTGCGGAAAAGACACAACGGCAGACCTGTTAAATGTGATATCACATGTTGAAAATCACACAGAGATCCAACAACTGTGGAAGTCACATAGCCATAGGATTTTCACGCGGCGTGTGTGGTGTTTCCGAGGAATTTTTTATGTTCTATTTTCACCCGCAGCTTTGGACGCAAACAAAAAGCCACCGAGTTGTTAAATGCTAACTGAACGTAGCTGAAAGATATAAAACAAACGTGCTTTGGCAGGTACAGGTTTCAGCTCATTGGTCAGGACCTAACCTGACATTCAAGCGTGTGATTTTATTGCACAAAGAAGCAGAAGAGCTAAAAAAAAAAAAAAAAAAAAAAAAAAACAGGTTTTAAAAGCAGGCAGGAACACCCTGAGAGGGAAGCAACAATTATGCATGAAATATAAGCACAAACAGGATAGGTTCAAGTGTAGGAACGGAAAATTTGAGAGAAAAGTTGTGTGTTATGCAGGTGGAAATGAACCTGTATTCAAAACCTGAGGTCGCTTTAACAAAAAGTTCATCTTGAATAGAATGTTTTTATTATCCCGCAATGGGGACATTGCAGTGTTCCAGCAGCGTATATTAAGAAATAAATACTATAAAAGACATTAGAAAAATAAGAATAAAAAAGACGGGAAAATAAAAATCGATGGACATAGAATTGATGTATGTAAGAAACAAAACAGGATGCCAATGAGATCAGGATTCCAGCCCAAATTTATTTCTAGGTTAAAAGTGAGACAGCACTTTTTCACAATGTTCTTCACAATTCTGCCAGCTGAGATGTTTGTCCTGAGAATTGTAAATTAAATGTTACGAACCTGCGTTAAAAGTCACTGTTTCCAAAAAAAACCCCACAAACTTAAATTCACGTCTTATTCTGTAGTTGGACGAAACAGCAAAATGGACAATGGAACTACTCCATCTTTACCAAATATATTTTCTAAAATTAGGGCGTTTTAACAGACCAAACCATACAGACTGCCAACATGCTTGAAATTCTGAGGTCTGTAAGCGGTTCAGCTTTATCTTGACAGGATCAGAGCAGAGCAAACTTTTTGAGCTGATCCTGAATGAGGGCCTGGACCCAACTGTGATGAAGCTGCAGGTGGATGAAGCAGCAGAAACAGGAAGCCAGCACCCTCCCCTCCTATACACACACACACACACACACACACGAACTTTGATTATTTTGTAAAAGCTTGGCACGAGTGAGAGAGGGAAAAAGAGTGAGACACAGAGCCACCTTGCTCAGTGGCATCCAGGCAGATTATCTGTTTAACATAGCTGTCAGGGGTGGGGGTGAGGGCCATATTACGGGATGTAAGTGCGTGTGAGGGTTGGCGCTGGTTGTGCAACAGCAGTATAAACACCCAAACAATCTCACTTTGAATTCCTTTTTCCTCCTCGCATGAAAACATTGACTAGTGTTTGCTAACAAGCTAACAGCCTGTTAGCAGCCTCCCTGACTGACGGAGGCGGGTGGAAACATAGCCAGTGACCAGCGGCGTGATGCACGAAATGTTGCCTGTCTTTGGTCTGACTTCCAGCGAAGTTGTATGTGGAGAGGCCCGGTGACGCACAGAGAGTAGGCTAAGCTAAAGCTGGTGTCCGTTCGTCCGCTCCAGCTACAGCGATAGCTAAAGTAAAGACTTAGCTGTAAGTTGGTGACGTATTCCCGTTAACCCCGCTCTGCCGAGACAGTACAGGGGGTAAAAATCAACGCACTTACATTTCAATAAAACGCAAGACAGTAAATACTCGGCGTTACTTGGAGGGCGTGGCAGGGCTGGCAATTTAATGAAGGATACGTGTGAAAAAAACACTTACTGTCTCTCCTCTCCGCTCTCCACGGCGGCCATTTTTATTTAAATAAATAATTTTATATTAAAAAAAACACACACACCAAACATCCCTCCTGCTGCACCCCGCCCCCTGACTCCATTTCTAAACGCTGTCAGTGAACAAACATCGCGAGATCTGAGCAAATTCAGCGCTGGTTACGTGCGGTTACGCGAGATGTTCGGTCATTGACTGTGAGGCGTTCACTGCGCTTTGAAAACTGTTGTTTTTTCCACATTCAACATATTGATTCCTTCAAATTCGTAAAGTAGTCAAAGCAAGTTTGCACTGGCACAAAACCTCATAATTTAAATATTATTATTAGTTATAAAATGCAATACATAATAAATGAAAACAAAATATGTAAAAGAATGAAAAACAATAAAACTGACCGAACAAAAATCTCTTAAGTGAAATAAACACCCATATTTAAGAGTTGTGTAAACATTAGCATTTAAACAATTTATTTTATTTAAAAAGTAGTAGTTACAGTCTGGCTTTCAAAACACCCAGAAAGGGATTTGCACAAAAAATAATGTGAATATATTTAAGCTGGTGGTAAAAACGTTCTAAATAGCATAATATAGCAGATGACGCCACATCATAGCTTTGTTATTTCTAAGAACGCCAAAACTGTGTAGTAGCAGACATGAGACATGAGACTTCAATTTCTCCTCTCTCAGTTCATGATATGACTGTTGTCACTTGACAGCAACAAGGTTCCGGGTTTGAATCCCTTGGGGGGTGGGGAGAGAGGCCTTTTTGTACAGATTTGCATGTTCTCCCCATGAGGGCTCTCTCTATTTACTTCCTCCTACAGTCCTGCTGCTTGCTCAAAGGCAGCAGGGACAAAGACAGGAACTGGGATCCCATCAAAGGAAAGTAGTAGAGGTAGAAGAAGGATGGGCTGGGGAATGATGTTATAGGAGGATCCACAATAAAAATTAATAATTTTAGATTTTGGATTTTTATCCACAAGTAAATCGGTCATGGGTAGACTTACTGTTTTAGACACCGCAGCCAAAAACCAATGTGAGATACAATGAGCAAATCTTTGTCTAATTATAGTATTACCAGTCAGCAAAAAAAAGTGAATTGGGCCGCTCACAACTTGATTTTCAAAGACCTAGGAAATCGTCTCTCTGCACTTCAACAAGTGTGCATGTGTGTGTTTGTCTATTTGTGTGTGTGTGTGTGTGTGTGTGTGTGTGTAGTGTGTGTGTGTAAGCACAATCAGTGCAAACAGGAAAATGAGTCATTTCTGTCAGAGAAGAAAGTTTGAGTTGGGACTTCCTTTCAAAAATCTATCTATCTATCTATCTATCTATCTATCTATCTATCTATCTATCTATCTATCTATCTATCTATCTATCTATCTATCTATCTATCTATGTCTGTAAGTTAACATATGAATTTCAATTGGACTTTTCTTTTGGAATTATGAATTCCAACCCAGGACATAAATCACAAAACATGTTTGCTTTTGAGGTACACAAAATTATAATACCATTGTAATACCAGTAATACCCATTTTTAACATAAGTAATCCAAATAAAACCTGTTTACTGAGTTATGCTTCTATCGCTCCAGTTTATATATACTGCTCAAAAAAATAAAGGGAACGCTTAAACAACACAATGTAACTCTAAGGCGTTGTAGGGAGGTCATACAGGTCACCCGTACCAGGTCCTGGAGAAACGTTGTCTCATTTCACTATCTACTGCATCAGCTATATGTAGTTGAAATGACAATAAAGCCTCTCTACTCTCATACAGGCACGTCGAGGCCACACGCACTTCTGAGCCTCATTTTGACTTGTTTTAAGGACATCGGCGTTGGATCGGCCAAGTCATTCAGAGCTAGGATGTGTTATTTTAGTGTTACCTTTATTTTTTTACATATTGGGGCCAACAATATCCCTAAGTTATTGTGAGTAGTGTATACAGACGTTCTAAGAGCTTGTATTTTTGCAGTTGATCAACCGGAAGTGACTCTTATTGCGGTGGTGTTGAACACGCGGCAGCGGAAGTAGAGGAGGACCTGAACTCCGCACAGACGCGGATCGTAGTTGTCAAAAGTTTGTTGCGGTTCGATCCGGATTGTTGCGGTTTCAGCCCGCCATCACACCAGAATCCGGGGTGAACCGTATTTCCTGTATGGGGTCGACTTCGCTGTTAGCTTGTTAGCTTCGGAGTGAGTTTAGCTTTCTTTCTTTCCTTTTTTTTTTTTTTTTTTTTTTTAAACATGTCTGTAGGAGAGTTGTTTTTGTACGAACTGCCGGCTGCCGTCTACTGTGAGTTCTGTCGGGTCATGGATACGCTGTCAGACCTGGACTGGACCCGCTTTGGTGAGTCACAACCGGCCGGGAGCGGTGCAGAGGAGGAGAGGCATCCGTCTGTGACGTCTGCCTTTGGGTCCACATAAAACAGACACTGGAAACAAGAGAAATAACATTTCCACATCAGTCATGATGACATCGTGGAATTCGGCTGAAAATTGAAATGACAAATATTTACATTTTATTTTGAAGTATCGGCCGAAGTTATGAGAAATATGGTACCAGAGTTTCGCTGTAAGCTTATCGTGGCCACAGGAATACAATATAACAATCGATGTATGGCCTCATCCTGTGGTAATTGATAGTAAACATAATCTCCCCGACTAACGTCACTTTGTCTCTGTCAAATTTATCAACATCGTGAGTTATTAATGTCACATCAGGAGTTTCGGTATGTGCCAGTAGTTCTGAAAGGGTCTTTATTTGCTGACTGTTGCAGCGCTTTGCAGGACCGACTGCTGCTTCTGGAGTGGTACAATGATTCAGTTCCATTTTTGTCTGTTTTTAAGAGGCCGCTGGGACAGGTCCCCCTCAGCGTCTCAGTCCTCCTCATTGACAAACAGCTGGAAGCCGCTTGGTGGAACTGGTGAACATGAGGGGGGCACGGAGCCACAAAGGGCCCCTAAGGTTTTCGGGTTGCGGGGTCCTGGGCCCTTTGGCCAAAGTGTGCTTTGAGCCTGAAACTGCTCTTCCTCCTCTTCAGCTTTCGCTTTGTGTTTTTTTTCTCCGACAAATTTCACTGACATTTGGAACTTTCTGGTGCTGCCTCCGCCCAGATTAGTGCTAAAAAGCATCTCCAGAGCTTGGAACAAGACGTTTTTGTATTTAGCTTCATCGTCGGGACGTCTTCAGTTCAGTTCAGTTCATTTTAGAGGCGGAAACCCAGAGCCTGAACCCCCAGGGAAGCACAGTGGCAAGGGAAGACTCCCTTTTAACAGGAAGAAACCTTGAGCAGGACCAGACTAGCAAGGAGGAACGTCTTCTTCCTCAGGACTTTTTGTGTTGGTTAGCTTCCAGCTAACATGAGCTAACATGAGATCCAGTTTGATACCTGGAACGGGACCTTCAGCAGGTCCAGGAGGAACTTGGTGACAGGTTAGGTCCGGGGGAACTGGAAACCAGTATTACCCCACATCAGACCACTGGCTCAAAACTGGGCGCCTCAGCCGCTGCAGTACCAGGCTAAGGGGACAGTTTCACCCCCATCAATCAAACCTTTGCTGACACCGTCCTCTTGCTCTTATGATGCGGTTCTTTTTTTTTTCCACCCACTGGTGAGGTGGGGCCGCCTGTCCTGGCGCGTTGAGCAGCCAGAGTCTCTGTGCGCTCACGTTTTCAATCTACAGAAATTCCACGGTGATGTTAGGAAAGGTTCCGCTCTGTATTTCATTTGTGGATATCAGCCTGAGGTTTCTACGGTGATGAGTCATTGCTGTGGATTACAGGAGGAAGTTCATCATTTGCTCAGCCTGATCTCATCAACAATTACTTCATTCTGTTTTATTTTTGCCTTTATCTGATTTCTCTGTGTTTTTAAGTTCTCCTTTTTTATCTGCACGCGATCAATCATTTTACACTGACAACAGGGGATAGAATTTGACATGTAAGACCTATTTAATGGTGAATTTGTGAAAAGGAACGAATCATTTAATAAATGTTGCAGGAAAAATACAGTCAGATGAACATAACAATGCGGCTTGAGCGGGTTTATTTCTTCCATCGGAGGGTTTTCCAGTGGGAGTTCCACTCATCAGTCCACAGAAATCTTCCTTCAAGGTCTCAGAGATGATCAGCATGTTGCTTTGGCAAACGTGGGACGAGCCTCTGTGGTTTTGGTGAGAACCTTGACAGCCTTCCTAGTTTAGCTTATTGATGATGCTAACGAGGGCTGTGACCATTAGGGATTTCTGGAGACAACCAATTGTCAGAAAAATAATCGTGATTGATGATTATATTGTGTAATTTTTTTCTTTTTTATATTCTACTATCAGCATAATGAGCTTTAATAACACACATTCTGTTCTGTCCTGTCCACCTGAACGAAGAAGATCAATTTACTGACTTGTTGAACATCCAGAAATAGTTGGCGTGTTGCTGTGGATGGTGGTCTGGAGATGTTGGTTCACATTTGTGGCGTTAGCGCTTTGACTTTTTACGGCAAATTTTACAGATGGCTTCCTCCAGGTTACTGGGCTCTGCTTTATGGTTAGGATAAAAACCAGAATGCACCCACAGCAATGCCGTGGTACGTAGCTTCAGAACCAGAACCTCCCCTAACTCCATGTTGTTATTATCCTAGCCATAGCATATTATCCTAGCCATAGCATATTATCCTAGCCATAGCATTGTATCCTAGCCATAGCACATTATCCTAGCACATAGCACGTTATCCTAACCACAGCATATTATCCTAGCCATAGTATCGTATCCTAGCCAAGACGAGAGGTAAACAAGGTGAATTTCAGTTAACGTGGTTGTCACGGCGACGCTGCTGCTGGCTCCATACGATGATGTAAGACTCTGATTCATAGCTATTTTATGCAACTTTGGATAAAATAAATAATTGACGGCAATGAAAAATAATCACGATTGACAAATATTGTAATATTCGCGACTGCGCTAACGCTAACTAAGGCAGTTGTGCTTCCTTTTCAAAGACACCCCCCCAGAATTTGCTCATGTAGGCAACAAGACTGTGCTTTGGTTGATGAATTCAGCGTGTGGCAGCACGACGGCTCAGCGGTTTGCACCAGGCGGCACACATCTGCATCCTCAGGCCACAAGAAGGAAGTGATCTTGCTGATGTGCAGCTCGAGCGCTGTGACTGGTGAACAGCAGCAACGGTCTCTCTGTCTGCACGCGTTGTTCCCGTTGGTATCGCTCCTGGAGGGCTTCTATCGTTCTGTTTATCTGTCCGACCGTTACCTCTTCCTGCCTTGTAGCCTCCATGGTGCTGGACGACCAGACTGCTCTGCGATTGGCTGAGAAACAGGAGAAGCGGACTGACTGGGTGATGAACCGCTGGGGCAGCAGGAACGGTCGCGTGAGCGAGCTGCTTCACCTGTTGGAGGGTCTGGAACTGCTGCGTCCTCGTGACGTCATCCTGAAGGGTGAGCCCTCTCCTCTGCCCCAAACTCTCCTGACTTTTATCGTTTGGCTGACTCTTCTCCCTTTAAAGGAGTTTCCAGTCTCAAGCCTCCTCCTCCTCCTCGCTCGTCTCCTCATCCTCCTCTTCCTTTTGCTCCTGCGCCGTTTGTGCTACCTTCTGAATCACCCAGTTGGCTGCCCACAGCAGGTACGGACACACTGGGATACTGGGACCGGAGGTGCTTCTGCTCCAGTACACACTTGATTTAGTTTGTGGACCACCCAGGGTTGGGCGACAGGGGCGCAAACATTTGTCACCATCATTTTTTCCGTTCTGGCGATAACGATAAAAGATTATTATTAGGGCTGAAACAATTAATCGAATAATTTGAGTAATTCGATTACTAAAACGCTTTGATAAAATTTATTTGTGTGGAAGCTTCATTTAAATTTGGTCCACTAAACTTCTCACTGTGTTTCACGGATCCTCATTTCTGTTGCTGCTTCGGCTGCTGATTCGTCACTGAAGATGGACGTGAGGGCGGATCGCAAAGAATTTAACACTAAAAAGAAAAGAAAACGTAGAGCAACGTGTCTACTGGAAGATGCAGTTAGCTTAGCATAACAGCACAACGCTGCTGCTGCAGCACCTCCAAAGGAAACATCCGGTCTCTGCTAAAAGTCCGCAGAGCGGACCGGAAACAGCGAGCTAAGCTAACGATAATTAGCAGCAATTAGCAGAAATCAGTGTGATCCATGATGGAGAGAAGTCTGCTAGCTAACACACTTTGTTTACAGCTCTGTGAAAGGCTGATTCACAACTTTAAATAAATGCGGCGGCTAATCTGCTAGCTAGCACGTTTCCCCAACTCAGCTAAGTTTTTGCTTAAGATAATTACATTACAATAATAATCCAGGGAAAATAAAGTGCTATAGTGAGTTTGTTAAAGCCTGAACGTCAGTTAGTTAAATTGTAAAAGCAGCCAGTTTAATTAACTCCGTATCTATGTTTGATATTATTTTGAGCAGGTTCAACGGAACAAGAACGTTACGGAGGCTTTTCAATAAAGTTAGAATGATGCAAAAAATAGTCACAGTGTGCGTGGTATACTTCTTTTCCGATTACTTGATTAATGGCCAGAATAATCGATAGAATACTCGATTACTAAAGTAATCGATTGCTGTAGCGCTAATTCCAATACACGTTTTTGACTTGATCTGACTCTACTTCTGTCTCAAGAGCCCCGTGAACTCTGCTCTAAGGTGATACTGAGGAGCCTCGTTTAGCCACCAGCTGCTCAGAGATCTTCCCGTCTTCTTCGCCGCCTTCCGCCATAAATAAGAGCGTTTACCCACACCCAATAAAATCGAATCCCCTCGTTAGTTCGCTTACCTAAAATGCATTTGGGCGCCGTAGCTCGTCTAAAATCGGCTCAGAGGACTCTGACGGATGTCGAACAGATACCAGAGCCTGTGTAGCGCATCTGCGTATGCGCTACATTTGGCTCATATTTCACGTCTCAAACAGTCTTTCTGTAACGTTATTCTGCTCTTCAAGCAGCCAAACATGAGCTACGGCCATGTGGATTGCTAACTGTCTTAAAGTTTTAAGAGAACAGACCAAACCTGATATATCACTAGTTGTGTTTATTTGTACATTTAAAGTAAGCTTATCAAAGTATTTATAGACGATTTATAGACGATTAAACCTGTGAAGCTGTTTTTTAGTGTAGCGATAGTCGTCGTGATGGTGTAAACACAAATACCAGAGTTCCACGACTATGACTGTTTATCTCCCTCTTGAAGTCAAAGAAAAAGTTCTGCCCAGACCTGACCCACCTCCCTTCGGGCTTCAGTCTAAGATACAACCACCTGCCCCTCCTGGTCAACCACACACTCAGGTAACACACACACACGCACACACAGAAAAGAGTCGATGTTCTAAAGATGCTAACGTCGACGTGGTGCCCTAGCCTTTCATGGCAGAGGTATCGTGCACCAGTGGGCTGATGTGCTGGTCGTATGAAGAGGTGCATGCTGGGACAAAGGAGTTCTCGCCGACCCTTCAGGTGGGCGAGGGGGGGTTTGGAGTTGTGTACAAAGCAACCCTGAGGAACACCGTCTGCGCAGTAAAGGTTCTCAAACAGGTCAGTGCCGGCGTCCATCAGGCCTGACTGTGTCTCTCACAGTCCAGGCTGTTGGTGATTCAGCTCTTCCTCCATTGTTGTGAAATTGTACCTGTGGAACCCTTTTAAGCAAGGTGCTTCCTGAACTTTAGCCAGGCTGCGCCTCTCTGACTAGATCGATGAGCATATCGTACCTGGACACCGCGGCACGAGAGCGTCGCAGACTTCTAAAGAAAAGCTGAACTGAACCCTGCTCAGCTTTGAAAAGTAAACGTTGACTGTTTTTGTCCTCATAGGATCGTCTGCTGGATTGGAAACTCCTGAAGGAGAGCTTCCAGACGGAAATGGAGAAACTGTCAAAGTAAGAAGTGTTCAGAGCAGAGGAGGGCAAACTGAGGCCCGGGGGCCACATGTGGCCCGATGAACTATTTAATCCGGCCCGCAGAGCCTTCACAATCATTTCTCCAAAAGCCAAATGAAGAATGTTGTCAGCTTGATTGGCTAGAAGAAGGTTCAGACCCCCCCTTCAGCTAGCATGCTAACATGTCCTCTCAAGAAGGTGGGGCCAAACATCGTTTGGAGCTTCATCATCCATCTCTAGTTGGACCAGTTTACAGGCTCTTCACAATACTTTCTCAGTCAGTAGTCCATCAAGCAGGATTTTGAGCTAACCTCTGATCCTCTTTTGGGGGGTTAGCTTCCTGCACCACCTGGCCGGCCCCTTCATCAAGATCTAAAACCCACTGTGGCCCTTCAGGCTAAATAATTGCCCACCCTTGGTTTAGCGTCTTGGTGAACACATTAGGAGGAGTTACATTACAGCAATCAAAAATGCAACAGATGTGCTGTGTATATAAAAATGTAACGAGGGCTGTGACCATTAGGGAGTTCTGGAGACAACTAATTGTCAGAAAAATAATCGTGATTGACGATTATATTGTCTATTTTTGTTCTTTTTTATATTCTACTATCAGTATAATGATCTTTAATAACACTCATCCTGTCCTGTCCACCTGAATGAATCAGAGCAACTTACTGACTTGTTGACCGTCAGAACTAGTGGGCGTGTTGCTGTGGATGGTGGTCTGGAGACGCTGGTTCACATTTGTTGCGTTAGCGCTTTTGACTGGCACTTTTTTACGGCAAATCTTCCAGATGGCTTCCTCCACGTTACTGAGCTCTCCTTTATCGTTAGGATAAAAACCAGAATGTACCCACAGTGGAGCCGTGGTACGAGGCTTTGGAACCAGAACTTCCCCTTCCTCCATGTTGTTATTATCCTAGCCATAGCATATTATCCTAGCCACAGCATATTATCCTAGCCATAGCATATTATCCTAGCCACAGCATATTATCCTAGCCATAGCATCTTATCCTAGCCATAGCTCGCTGCCCATGCAATCAGTATTGTAATATTCGCGACTGCCCTACCTCCTCCCACACCTGATTTTAGATGCCATCAGAGCAGAAGTGAGTCTGTGTGCGCTCATGTGACCTCGATGTGTTTAAGTGGCCTCCTTGTTCGTCAGGTTCAGACATCCAAACATCATAGACCTGCTGGGCTTCAGCGAAGGACCAGGAACAGTGTGTCTGATCTACAACTACATGGAGAACAAGTCACTGGAGCACAAACTGCACAATGTAACACACACACACACAGGAATAGATGTGTACGTGAGTGAATATATGCATTGCAGGTGGTTGTAATGTGTGTGTGTGTGTGTGTGTGTGTGTGTGTGTGTGTGTGTGTGTGTGTGTGTGTGTGTGCGCGCGCGCGCCAGCAGAGCTCCTGCTTGTCCTGGTCCCAGAGAGTCAGTGTTGTTACAGGAGCATCCACAGCTCTGCAGTTCCTCCACTGCCCCCCCAAAGGAAACACACCGCTCATCCACGGCGATGTCAAGAGGTCAGCATCGCATCCGATCTAGAGCCCCGATTATTCTCCCCAATGAATTTTCCCGTCTGAGCACCATGCCAGGTTGAAGCCATGCGACTGTTTGGGTGGAGAACCTTCCAGAGATCCTCCTAATGGCCACGCTGTCTCCGCAGCTCCAACATCCTTTTAGACCACCACATGACTGCTAAGCTGGGCGACTTTGGCCTGGCTCGATTCGCTCCTAAAGGCCCCAAGCCGTCCCCGACGACCACGCTGGGCTACACGACCACGGTCAGGGGAACGCTGGCGTACCTTCCGAACGAATACGTGAGGAAGGGACAGCTGGGCACCGGTGTGGACGTGTACAGCTTTGGAGTGGTGAGGCGCCCTGTGGGCTGATCACACAGTCAGCAATAATGTACAGAGGTTTTCCTTCTGCATCCGTTTATATCCAGATACCTCAGTGTCGTTACACGACCCTTAAAAAAAACTATTGCCTTAAACCAGAGGTGGGCAAACTGAGGCCCGGGGGCCACATGTGGCCCGATGAACTTTTTAATCCGGCCCGCAGAGCCTCCGCAATCATCTCTCCAAAAGCCAAATGAAGAGGGTTGTCAGCTTGATTGATTAGCATGCTAGGTGAAGGGGGGGTCTGAACCTTTTTCTAACCAATCAAGCTGACAACCCTCTTCATTTGGCTTTTGGAGAAATGATTGTGAAGACTCTGCCACATGTGGCCGCCGGGCCTTAGTTTGTCCACCTCTGTAATAGGTCAGCACTGAAAAGATTTGTATCGCCACCTAGTGTTGAGGAGGAGGACGTGTTATTGATTTATTTATTTTTTTTCCGCTGCATCTAAACTGAGAAACGAACTGAAATCTGACAAGACGTAAAGTCGAATTTTGAGCATAGCTGGATTAAGCTGCGCATGTAAGCGTGCCGTCACCTGACCCCAGGTTTCCACCAGATGCGATGCGTCTCCGTCCATCCGTCCTGATTTCTGCCGTCCGGGCGTTGCCACTGGATGCGTCCGGACAGACGGAGAACGCCGCAACAAGTAGCACAATCCACCGCTTGCGGGACAGGAAGTCGGTGTGAAGAGAAAATAAAACATCCGGGAAATTGTCAAAATAAAGGCTTCCGTATTCAGAGTGATCTGTTTCAACAGGACGCTGAAAACGAAATCCCGTACGACCGCGCGATATTACCACTTTGTAGTTTTTGAAACGAGCCACAGAAAAAGATGCTCTTTGTTCCTAGAGGAGTAAAATTTTCCCTTCCTTCGGATTCTGGTGACTCTACCATGGGTGATTCTATTAATGTTTCCTAAAATGTGTAATAGATTATTTCTTGTAAATTATGGTTATTTACGTTATTTAATATATTCGTAGATCTGCTGCAAACAATAATTTAAGTTGTGATGTTCTTTCACACACCCACAAACAAGAGATGAAAAGGCACAAGAAAAAGATGATTCATACCTGTAAGAACGTAAAAAAAAAGATGATTCATACCTGTAATAACGTAAAAAAAGATGATTCATACATGGAATAACGTAAAAAAGATGATTCATACATGGAATAACGTAAAAAAGATGATTCATACATGGAATAACGTAAAAAAGATGATTCATACATGGAATAACTTAAAAAAAAAAAAAAGATGATTCATACCTGGAATAATGTAAAAAAACATCGCTCTAAATACGGGAACTTTTATTTTGATAATTTCCCGGATGTTTTGTCTCCGTCTGTCCAAAATAGAAGCGATGTGTATTTTTCTGGAGGGCGACGGAGGCCTGCCATGGGCGGAGCCACAGCCACGGAAACTGACGCATTGACTTGAATGGAATCTGTTCAGGACGGACGGAGACGCACCACATCCGGTGGAAACGGGGGTCAACAGACACAGATGGCTACTCTCTCTCCATCCCTTTTGCCATCTTGATAGCAAAGTACATGAAAAGAGCTTGATTAAAGGAAGTTCCACCTCTAGAATCCACATTCATTACTGTGGCAAACCTCATTTTTAGCATTAGCAGTCTTTTTGGTTTTAACTGGAACCTGGAACAAATCCATCATTCTTCTAGCTGAAGATAACCGTACAGTTGGATTTCGCTCCCCACCGTCCAGCACTTGGGATCAGGATTTTTTTAAAATTAGTTTTCATTTTTATTTAAATAGCTGTAAAACTAAAAACAGCACCATCAAATTTGAAAGCTTTGAGTGGCGTCTGATAAAAAGCCAACAACATCTCCCAAGCTTCTCCAGCTCTCGGGTAGAAACGCTCTTTCAGACCCGACTTTCTTTCGTTCTTGTCCTCCTCTGTGTTGATCATCATATTGCAGCAGAGTCATGGATCCTGGTTGTGTTTCAGGTGCTGCTGGAGGTCTTGACGGGTCGTCGAGCGCTGGAGAAAGACGGAACGTTAGGAGAAAGATACCTGGTCAGAGAAGATGTTTGCTCGCTCCAAGTTTAAGACCAGTCTCATGCGCCAGAGGCTAATAAGGCTAATTCTCTTGATGATGATGTGGTTGTGCAGAAAGACCTGGTGGATGAAATCAAGGAGTGTCCTTTTGGTTCTTCTCAAGAGATTTGGACGAAACAGCTGGATCGCCGTCTGTTGGGTCAGGATGGTTTTGCTCCTTAAAGGTTCACTATGCGATCTAGGGCTGCAGCAGTTGATTATATTAGTAATCGTGTATTCTATCGATTATTCTGGCGATTAATCGAGTAATCGGAAAAGAAATATGCTTCGCCCACTGATTGTTTTTTTTTTTTTTTGTATCACTCGATCTTTATTGAAAAGCATCCGTAACGTTCTTGTTCCGTTGAACCTGCTCAAAATAATATCAAACATAGATACGGAGTTAATTACACTGCCTGCTTTCACAATTTAACTAACTGAAGTTCAGGCTTTAACAAACTCACTATAGCGCTTTATTTTCTGTGGATTATTATTATAATATAATTATCTTAAGCAAAAACTTAGCTGAGTTGGGGAAACGTGCTAGCTAGCAGATTAGCCGCCGCATTGATTAAAGTTGTGAATCAGCCTTTCCACAGAGCTGTAAACAAAGTGTGTTAGCTAGCAGACTTCTCTCCATCATGGATCACACTGATTTCTGCTAATTGCTGCTAATTATCGTTAGCTTAGCTCGCTGTTTCCGCTCTGCTCTGTGGACTTTTAGCAGAGACCGGATGTTTCCTTTGGAGGTGCTGCAGCAGCAGCGTTGTGCTATTATGCTAAGCTAACTGCATCTTCCAGCAGACACGTTGCTCTACGTTTTCTTTTTAGTGTTAAATTCTTTGTGATCCGCCCTCACGTCCATCTTCAGTGACGAATCAGCAGCCGAAGCAGCAACAGAAATGAGGATCCGTGTCAGACACAGTGCGAAGGATAGTGGAGCGAATTTAAACGAAGCTTCCACACATAATTGCGAGGCGCACCTTTAATGTCTGTGAGCTGTGGCTGCTCAACTGATCTACTCCCATTGTGTCTGTAGGGGGCACCTCTGAGCCACCCGGGTGGATGGAGATGATGGCTCTTGCCTGCAAGTGTCTGGAAAAAAACAGAAAGTGGAGACCAGCCATGGCAGAGGTCAGGGAGACGCTTGTTTATACACCTCCCTCCATCCATCCCTCCGTCATCTGTCGCTTTATCGCGGGGTTCTCTTCTGCTCCTCATGCACTGTTCCGCTTCCAGGTGTTTGACAAACTTCAGGATATCAGCAACTTGGTGAATAAGAGCAGCTCCACCTCGTCTCAGCAGTCATTCCAGTCATTTCCCAGATGTCCCCCTCACATGGACTCCAGGGTGATATCTCTGTCCCAGGAGCTGTCTAAACTGGGACCATTGGAGGACACCTACCAGCCAGCACAGTCCTCTCGGTCGTCTTCATCCTCCTCGTCTTTCTGCTCCCTCCAGTCTCCGCACAGGCTCCACTCTCCATCGTCCCTGGTCTCCAGCTCGTCTCCCCGCTCCCTTTCCCCCTCCTCGTTTGCTGGTCCTTGTGAAACTGATGAGAGCCGAGGCTTTTCCCAGTATGAGCTTCAGTCCCAACTAAGGACTAATGGGACAGCGTGGAGATCTGTCAGCCCATCCACCAAAGACCAGTATCACAGTCCTACAGCTCCCCCAGACCAGTCAAACCAGCCTTCTGTCCCCACTGAAGAACAGTACAGCTTCCCTCTGCAGCCCAGTGGCACCAGTAACGTCTCTGGGACAGGAAGGTCTTTGGAACCAGAGCCGAGGAGGCAGCGCACAGCTGGAGTTGCAGCAGAGCTCTGTGGCGGCACAAAGTCGCTGTCTCCTGTGCGGTCTCTTCAGTCGGTGTTCCCCAGGCCCTCAGGTAGGTCTGCAGCAACCCAGAGGGGGGCAAACTGAGGCCCGGGGGCCACATGTGGCCCGATGAACTGTTTAATCCGGCCCACAGAGCCTTCACAATCATTTCTCCAAAAGCCAAATGAAGAGGGTTGTCAGCTTGATTGGTTAGAACAAGGTTCAGACCCCCCCTTCAGCTAGCATGCTAACATGTAAAGGTGGCCTGGGACGCTCTGAAGGTGCTTCAGGACAAAGTGCAAATTGGTGAACATTTTCAAATGGCTGAGTAGAGCCGAGTTCAGAGACCCTGACTGAAGATATGTTTAGAGGACATGCTTTGTGAGATCTGTTGGACAGCAGAGACTCCTTCTAATTCACGTGTGTGTGTGTGTGTGTGTGTGTGCGCGCGCCCGCAGTCCTCCTGAATCCCAGTAAGCAGCATTTTCTGCAGAAGAAGACTCTGTACGAGGAGGGACGGATTCAGACCCCCGAGCTGCTCTCGTCTGAAGATATCTGTGTGTCACCTGTGATCAAATCAGAATCCTGTCGCGTTTCCCTCTGTGGTGGCCTCTCACTTCCTGTCCCGTGTGTTTCTCAGACGAAGCAACGAGCTCCGTGGGCTTCGGAGGACCAGAGGAGAGCGACGAGCTGGATTACCTCCCCACTGAGCGCCAGTGACGGCGGCCGGCCGCTGCAGAGACACCACCCCTTCAGACGTTTCTTTTATCCTCGTGGCTGAAACTGCACAATGCGGTGAAACCGAACACGCGTCGCTGCCTTTGGTTTGGGGACGCGAACCCATGTTCTTGTGTAGACATTTCTGAAGAACACTTCTGTCCACTACAGTTAAACAAAAGCACACTCAGTCTGTAAAAACTACACACGTGGGTTCAACCCTGCCGCCACAGTGACTTTCACACTGAAAACAGACTATTTATTTACACCTTTTTACAGATTTCTGACCAAAGCCTTTTTTAATTGTCATAAATGAGTTTGGTGCCACTTTGAGTGTGGACTAATTTATGTTTTGTTGCCTTTTATGTCACATAAAAAATTATGTCTCGGCAGTGTCATATTTGACCACACAGAGCCTTTATAGTAGATATTATGGGATGTTTTGGTGGTATTGGACCGCCTGTCATTTCCAGTGTTTGACCTGTAGGTGACACTCTGGTGTCACTGCCGCCGGTTTAGGATCCGGCGGAAAAAAAATGGCGTCTTCCTTAGCGGCATGAGAAGATGTATTTTGTGTTGTTTTTACATACATGTTGTCCGGATATATTCATCATAGAGTAGCGGCGATTCGGCGATTATTGCTATAACTAACAGCTATTTACGAGTAAGTATTATAAAAAGAAATAAAAGGCTCTCCGCGATTCTGCGGCATATTGAAGCAGCTAATGGTCCGCACCGCCATGTATTGATGGGTATTAGCTTCGCTCAGGCTAGTTAAAAACTTGGGTTTAAATGTCAATTAATAATTAAACAAATAAGCCATAACCTTTAATTTTGGAGCATTTGACTGGTATGGTAACAGCTGCGCTATTATACACAAAACACTACTTTAAAATTCTGTTTACCGACAGCTAGCTGCTAATGAAAGCTATTTGTTCTTGGTGTTCTAAGTAGCTATTTGAGGTGCTAATGGCTAATTTAAAAAAAAGTTCATCATTCTTGCAAAATCCTGCCAATAAGCCTGTACAAAACATGACGGCATAATAAGAATATGTGTTGATTCTGTGGGGATATAATGTGTCGGAAACAATTAACTCGGTCTCGTTGCAACACAAAGGCTAATATGGCTCGATTCTAACACGTACCATTGTTATTAGCAAGTAGCAACCAGGTAGCTAGTTAGCCTGCGCAAAGTCAGTTTGCGGAGTTGAGCAGAAACATGGAAATGCTATGTCCGGTTATTTCTTTAATTAAACTGCATCTACCAAAAGGACGTAAAAAATAAAAAATTGCTTTACTCTGACCCAGGTTTGTTGTCGCTTGTTTTAAACACTGCTCATTAAGCAACGCAAAGAAATACAAGTTTAAGAAAAGAAATCAGTAATTTTAATCGGTGAAGTTCAACTGTATTATTTAAGAGTCTGACATTCATTTATGGAAGAACTTAATTGGAAAATGTTCGAAGCCTAGTAATCAGCGACATCAGAGAATACCATCATGCTGGCTTTTTGCTCCTGGTGCATACATGGTTTATACAGAGCCATTGTTTTGATTGCTATATTGAAGCTTACATCTTGTGCTGGATCAGCTGTCTGTTAGCCTGTTAGCTGCCTGGCCTTCCTGCCATTTCCAGCAGCTATTTTATTTGGTTGCCGTTAGCATTAAGATGGCGGCTCGCCGTTTAGCGAAAATACATTTTAGTCTTTGCTTATTTAACACCAGAAACTTGTTTTCTTTGTGCGCTACCATGTGAATGCATGAAGCGGACTTTCGTCGCAACTCGCCTCAGTTGGATATACATCTTGTTTCTACTGTTTTCTCGTAGCCTTAGCAGCTCCTGGCGGTTTCGTGCCAAATCTGGAAGCGTTCGCCAAGCTAAAATGGCGGACTGACTATCGCGGGCTCTCAGCTAACCAACACCCTATTTACCACTTTTGAATTAGAATTACTTTCTGGGAAGATGCATTTACTGCATTGTTTAAACAACTCTTTGTAAACTTTAAGAGGCAATCGTTTGCAACCTCAAAGCGCGTTTTTATTCACTAAGGGCTAGCCGCCAAGCGAGTTTGCTTCTTAGCTAGCTGTTTAGCTAGCGTGTGCTAATTCAGGGACATTGGCTAACCGGAGACGGTTTTCCTGAAAGCCGTGACTGAATTTGGATTTCTCTTCTTCACCGAGGACTAGGTGACGAATATAGGAATATCATGGCCACCCAACCCGCAAGTCCCGCGGTGCTGGAACCTCGATGGAAGCGCGTACTAGGCTCTACCGGCCCTGTACCGCGGCCTCGGCACGGACACCGAGCCGTGGCTATCAAAGAGCTAATGGTGGTGTTCGGTGGTGGGAACGAGGGAATAGTGGATGAGCTGCACGTCTACAACACAGGTACCGGTCTAACTTCTGTGTTTTAAGATGTTAACATGTCACGGCAGTGTCACCAGTTAATACTAATTATGTGCAATTGTGGATAGTATTGATATCGGTCATTTTAGCGTCACACAACCTCCGAAAACAGGTCGTGTTTTGCAGTCGCAAGCAAGTTGTCAAAATGGGCTATTGTTAATGTTTATGGCTTAGCCGCTTAGGCTAGACAAGCTTCTGCTCGGGCTAAGTAGGAAGGCCGCTGCTTTACATGCTAACACGTTAGCTGTTCGGCTAATAGCGGCTCTGACAGAAGCGTAGAGAAAAATGGCGCGTTTTCACTGAAAACATTGTGACGTCACGGTCACACCCCCTTCTGCAACCGTCAGACTGGGAACAATGGGCAGACTGGTTTGAATAGATGTGCTGGGATCTGGTGGCAAAAAAGTCAACATTTCACGTTGTAATGTTTTCACATTTTGCAGTTTGATCAAGGAAAATTAAGAGCATGGTCACTATTTTTGAGTTATAGTGTATTTGTGCAGCATCACAAGTGCGAGAATATTTGTATTCCTTCAAACACAACTATAATGCAGTAACCTTTTTACTGTTGACCTACAAACTTGAAATGAGTGTAGACCTTTTCATGCATAACAGCACAAATTGCTTCAAAAACAGAAATAACTATGTTTTTATTACACATGAAATAGGCAAACATAAAATGCAGGAACACAGAGAGCAGAATAAAAAATCAGTCATTTAGTGAGCCGAATCCCTCGTCCCAAAAGGAAGTGTGTTCCACAGTTTGGGGCTGTCCTTTAAAAAAGCTTTTTTTCTACTGTTGCCAATGGAAACCTGCAGCAAGGCGTCAAGACAACATCAGATTCAGTCCATTTTATTTCACAAGGTGAATGAACAGCGTTTCTCTTTCAGTTTGAGCACCAACTCGGAGAATCTCAGTTTTCTGTTCGTTTAGTTTCAGTAAGTTACTGTCTGTTCATTTGTTTCCTCCTAGCAGGCAGCAAGTGTTGCAGCTAACGTTTATGTGTTGAGATCTTCCATGATCAATGGTGGAGGAAGATGAAAGTTTCAGGATTCAGCACTGCTGTGACCGAGCAAGCGTTGACCTTCTTTCGCTTCTGGTGTCGTTCCTGCAGCTACCAACCAGTGGTTTATCCCAGCAGTCCGCGGTGACATCCCGCCCGGCTGTGCTGCCTATGGCTTTGTATGTGACGGGACACGGCTGCTGGTCTTTGGAGGGATGGTGGAGTATGGCAAATATAGCAACGACCTGTATGAGCTACAGGTCAGTAACTCCACAGCTCACTGGGACTCGGTGATTATTAGCATCGCTTATGTTCCTGTTCATCTTCTTACGTTAGGCGAGCCGCTGGGAGTGGAAACGTTTGAAGGCTAAACCTCCCAAGAACGGCCCACCCCCTTGCCCCCGCCTCGGACACAGCTTCTCTCTGATTGGCAGTTCCTGTTACCTGTTTGGAGGATTGGCCAACGACAGCGAGGACCCCAAGAACAACATCCCCAGGTAGTTACCTCCAGGCCAGGGACGCACCTGCCCGGCTTCTACAGCTCTGTTACACACATGTGGATTGTCAACTGCAACATGTGTGAGGAAAAATCCATCCCATAACCCTTTACAGAGTCCTGATGTTCACAACATAACATCCAGACCGAATCACAATAATTCTGTAGAACCATTTCAGGGACCAGTGTTGTTTTCTTTCGTTAACAGACAGAACAACAACAAAAATTTTGTCTACCTAACCTCACTGCGTAAAAAGTCATCCTATTGGTCAACGTTGATGTTCATGCATTGAAGGATGTCAAACTAAGTTGAGAAATAAAAAATATTCTCACTTTTCATCAGGGCGTCGTAGCTCCTCAGGGACATGAACTCGCTACTCTTCTGTTTGTCCTCCTTGAGTTTTATAAAGGGAACCGACGCTGGAAATGTGTTGGTCACGGCGCAATCCTGTAAAATTGGGCCTGAATTTGTGTAATCTGATCCCGGCGTAAGATGATGAGTGCTCGTATGGACACGTAACCCCGCCTTTATGTGACAGGTATCTGAACGACCTCTACTGCCTGGAGCTGCGGCCAGGCTCCAGCGTCGTTGGCTGGGAAATCCCCCCAACGTCGGGACAGCCGCCTCCACCGAGGGAGAGCCACACGGCTGTGGTGACGAGCACTCGAGGAGCCAGGCTCATCATCTACGGAGGCATGAGTGGCTGTCGCCTGGGAGACCTGTGGGTCCTTGACATAGGTGAGAGTCGGAGCTGTCAGCTCGGTTCTGGTGGAGGGCAACGA
This sequence comes from Pao palembangensis, assembly GCA_015343265.1. Classification (NCBI taxonomy): domain Eukaryota; kingdom Metazoa; phylum Chordata; class Actinopteri; order Tetraodontiformes; family Tetraodontidae; genus Pao; species Pao palembangensis. The sequence goes on along the minus strand of CM027090.1, from coordinate 13,905,214 downwards.
TAACTCGCTTCAATGTTTTAGGGTTAAACAGTTTAGCAAACAGACGGCCGGATGATTGTGCAGCCTTTTAATCTGTTTGTGCTCTGATTGTGTGGCAGACTCTCTAATATGGAGCAAACCAACCCTCTCTGGAACTGCCCCTCTGCCTCGGAGTCTGCACTCTGCAACCACCATCAAGAATAAGTAATTACACAAGGCTGGCTGGCTGTCTGTCGGTCTAGAACAGGGGTGGGCAAACTAAGGCCCGGGGGCCACATGTGGTCTGATGAACTATTGAATCCGGCCCACAGAGCCTTCACAATAATTTCTCCAAAAGCCAAATGAAGAGGGTTGTCAGCTTGATTGGTTAGAAAAAGGTTCAGACCCCCCACCCTTCAGCTAGCATGCTAACATGTCCTCTCAAGAAGGTGGGGCCAAACATCATTTGGAGCTTCATCATCCATCTCTAGTTGGACCAATTTACAGGCTCTTCTAAGTATTTTCTAAGTCAATAGTCCATCAATTAACCTCTGATCCTCATGTGGGGGGTTAGTTTCCTGCACCACCTGGCTGGCCCCTTCATCAAGATCTAAAATCCAACGTGGCCCTTCAGGCTAAATAATTGCCCACCTCTGGTCTAGAAGTAAAAACCACAACAAACCTGCGTTCACTTACTTTGCGCAGTTGTTTCTCCTCTGTATGTGTTTGTCTTTCATTAACCTCCCTCTCCCTCCCTCTGTGCCTCCACCCGTCGGTCTTCTTCAGGATGTATGTGTTTGGGGGTTGGGTTCCTCTGGTGATGGATGACATCAAAGTGGCCACTCATGAAAAGGAGTGGAAGTGCACCAACACACTGGCCTGTCTCAACCTAGGTACCCAAACTAACACACCTTCTGAAGCTTTGTCTTAGTGTAGTCAACTCTGTTGATGTAGTTGAGTTTTGTTGACCGTAAAGAGGTTTCGTTCAAGCTCACCTATCTGGTTTTGTCTATAGAAACAATGTGTTGGGAGACGGTCCTGATGGACAGTCTGGAGGAGAACATCCCCAGAGCTCGAGCTGGTCACTGCAGCGTGGCCATCAATTCCAGGCTCTACATCTGGAGTGGCAGAGACGGATACAGGAAGGCCTGGAACAACCAGGTCTGCTGCAAGGACCTTTGGTACCTGGAGACAGGTGAGAACCCTTCTTTGGTTTCTGTTTTAGACTGACGTTAGCTTCATGAGCTCAGGCAGAAACTTAAAAATGTGTGAACACGTGATTCTCTTTGCAAAAGTAAATGGCTCCAGATATAATAATAGAGTCGTATGTAATACAATTGTTGCAGTAAATGAAAAAAATGTTTGACAAAGTTTTAATTTTTCCTCTATTACTACCGTATTTTCCAGACTATAGGTTGCAGTTTTTTCATAGTTTGTCTGGTCCTGCGATTTATACTCAGGTGCAACTTATATATATTAAAATATGTTAATTCACACTGAGCGACATGACCCAGGAGTTAATGTTACAGCCACAAGAGGGCGCTCTAGGCTTGTGACAAGTACCGGTATGTGCTACTCCTGTACCACTGAAAATTAATTTAAACATTAACTTAAAGAGAAGTGAGAGACTGAACACAAAGGCCTCCAAAAGAAACTCCTCTTCACCGAGGATGAAGAATTCACTGGATTCAGTGATGTGGAATAAGATGGAGATTTAGCTAAACTTGCTAACCAATAACTAGCTTGTTGGAGTCGTGAGCTTGTTATGTTAATTCTGACTTTTCAGCCTCCCACATATGTTATAGTCCAGTGCAACTTTTATGTCTTCGCTGTCCGGTGAAAAACACGTATCTCCACTTTTTACGTTTTTGACCTTTTACCGTCAGCAGCATGTCCGCATTCATCTAGCCAATCCACATTTCTCTTCTGGACTCTTGGCTCATTCATCCGTGACCTATGAAGCTCCTGCCAGGGTCCTGTAATGACGCTGTGTACACGACCATTTCCGCGCAAGGGTCAATCATTAAGCACAGGCAGCCACATATTCCGTACAGAATAAAAAGTAGCAGAGCGCAGCGTCAGGGCAGCACGTAAGCTAAGCGCAGGAGTCACGCTACGATAGGACGCATGTGTGATTCATGAAATGTTGGTGTATGACCGATCCCAGGTATGATGATGATCAGATCTTGATAAATGTGGCGGCTGAAAACAATCGTCATTAACATGTTAAGCCTTTAAATATTAGAATGATTCCAGCGGCGGAGAGCAGCGTTGCCTGTATGGAATATGTGGCTGCCTGTGCTTAATGATCGCTTTGAGGTTTGTTTAATCGTGATTTTCAGATTTTGCTGGGCTGCGCCGCAAATCCACACTGTCTCTAACTTGTGCGAACGATGTCAGACCTGAGGTGAGATTTAAACGTATCATATGCTCACGTCCAGATTGATAAATGCTGATCCTTGCGTGGAAATGGTTGTATCCCGTACTTACCGACACGGCGTCCATTACAGGACTCTGCTAGGAGCTTCCTAGCTCACGGATGAATGAGCCAAGAGTCCAGAAGAGAAATGTGGATTGGCTACATGATGTTTGTAAAGCCAAAGATAAAGATTACGGTCGGTGATTTCCCTGAACCGAGTTAAACCAATGTGTGCACGTCAACATTAGTTACTATTTGCCCATGAATGATCGTGATTTCAATATAAAATGCCAACCAAAAGCTTTTGTTAGCGTAATGTGCTAAGGTGAAACGTAGAATAGCCTGCAAGTAAGTTTAGTGGGACATAAAAATGAGACTGGAAGATCGTAACTAACCGCACGTCATTGGAGTGCATACTGTAGCAAAAAAACTCATGTATGTGCACACACTCGCCCACAACAAAACACACAAGTCTGTTTAAAATCATTTCAACGGTTTATTGATGAATGTGTCAGCATAGTTTTATTTCAGATCCTGAATGTATCTATTTAAACCTGACCAGACCTATAGTCTGAGAATATAGAATAAAATAGAAGTACTTTATTTATCCCTGACATGGGAAATTGACTTGTCCCAGCATCATCGTCAGCATTAACATATTTACAATACAATAATGTGCAATATGAGTGATACGAATATGCAATAAGTAATTATGACAATGTGCCACATGAAAGTACTAATGGAGCCCAAAGCACAAAGGTTGTGAGTCTCAGTCACAAACTGAATGGAACATGAATAATTAATCCAAACTATTGAGTGCGCTTGTGCACATGTGATTTGTTTGTGTGCCTAATTCTCAGAGCGCCCCAGTGCTCCCTCTCGGGTCCAGCTGGTCCGGGCCAACACATCATCCCTGGAAGTCAGCTGGGGGCCGTCACAGACGGCTGACACCTACCTGCTGCAGGTGCAGAAGTATGACATCCCCGCCACGCCGGCAGCTGCCGCTCCCGCCTCCAGTCCCGTTCCTGCCGCGGCGGCTGCAGCCAGCTCGCCCAAGAGCCCCGCGCTCCCCAGCACGACGCCAGCCAACCAGGCCATCACGCTGGTGTCTTCTCCCACTGCCTCCTTACCCGGAAGTCCCTTAGCCGCCGCCGCCAAAGCACCAGGTGGGTTGGCAGACTCGGTGCTGGTGGTGGGATCGGTGACTTTTCCTCACCTCTCTGGTGTAATTCCACAGCAGTCCTGAAGGTGGCAGCAGCTCCAGGAACTGCACAAGGAGCCTCCATCGTCACCGTGAGACAAGCCCCGACCAAGTCACCTGTCGCTGTGACAACGCTTCCTGCTGGTGTTCGAATGGTGGTTCCAGCTCAGGCCGGCCATGGCGCGGTAAAGAGACTTTTATGATTCCGTCCTCCTTTTTTCACGATTCCTAGGGCAGTCGCGAATATTACGACATTCGTCAATCGCAATTATTTTTCATATTTGCAATTACCGTCAATTATTTATTTTATCAAAAAGTTGTAGAAAATAACTGAATCTGAATCTGGCGTCAACGTTTTGCGTTAGCAACAGCACGCAGTGTCACCGTCGCAGCCGCATGTTGTTTACCTCTTGTCTTGATCGGATTGGCAGCGCGCTGTGGCTAGGATAATATGCTGTGGCTAGGATAACAACAACATGGAGGAAGGGGAGGTTCTGCTAGTCAAAAGCACTAACGCAACAAATCTGAACCAGCATCTCCAGACCCACCATCCACAGCAACACGCCAACTCTTTCTGGATGTTCAACAAGTCATTAAATTGCTCTGATTCATTCAGGTGAACAGGACAGAACAGAATGTGTGTTATTAAAGCTCATTATGCTGATAGTAGAATATAAAAAAGAACAAAAATAGATAATATATGCGTCAATCGCGATTATTTTTCTCCAGAAATTCCTAATTGTGACAGCCCTAATGATTCCTGTCCAAGTCACGCGTCCCTTCCTTGTTTTCTGTCCACAGTCTGCAGGCAGCAGTCCACAGATGAGCGGTATGGCAGCGCTGGCGGCAGCAGCTGCTGCTACGCAGAAGATCCCTCCATCCACAGCGGCGGTGCTCAACGTCCCCGCCGGAGCGACGCTCGTAAAGACCGTGGCCATGAGTCCAGGATCCAGCAGCCTGACGGGCAAAGCAGCGTCTCCAGTCACAGTGGTACACAAAGGCACCATTCAGGTGTTGTTTTGCGCTGAGACTGCAGATTGTGAGCGTGTCGCCTCCGTTCGCCTCAGGTGAGCAACCCCGCCACTCACATGCTGAAGACGGCAGCCGCTCAGGTGGGAGGGGTGTCCGTCGTCTCCACCCCCGGGACGCCGAGTCGACCGATCATCACGGTCCATAAGTCGGGCACGGTGACCGTCTCGCAGCAGACGCCAGTGGTGACCACGGTGGTGGGCGGCGTGACAAAAACCATCACTCTGGTGAACAGCCCGCTCAGTATGGGAGGAGGCAGAACTCTGGTGAGTGGTGTCTAGTGCTGCAGCAATCGATTATTTTAGTAAGCGATTATTCTGGCGATTAATCAAGTAATCGGATAAGAAATATACTGCATACACTACGTCTTTTTTTTTTTTTTTTTACACCACTCTAACTTTATTGAAAAGCATCCTTAAAGTTGAACATGCCCAAAATAATATCAAACTTATATACGGCGTTCTACAGTTTGACTAGCTGAAGTTCAGGCCTTAACAAAAAAAAAGAAAAAACTTAGCCGACTTGGGGAAACGTGCTAGCTAGCAGATTAGCTTCTGATTAAACTTGATTAAAGTTGTGACTCACCCCTTTCCACAGAGCTATAAACAAAGTGTGCTAGTTAGCAGACTCCATCATGGATCACACTGATTTCTGTTAATTGCTGCTAATTATCGTTAGCTTAGCTTGCTGTTTCCACTCTGCTCTGTGGACTTTTAGCAGAGACCGGATGTTTCCTCTGGAGGTGCTGCAGCAGCAGCGTTGTGCTATTATGCTAAGCTAACTGCATCTTCCAGTAGACGCGTTGCTCTACGTTTTCTTTTTAATGTTAAATTCTTTGCAGTCTGCGCCTCACATCGATCTTCAGTATCAGCAGCCGAAACAGGGAGTGTAACAGAAATGAGGATCTGTGTCAAACACAGTGCGAAGTATAGTGGAGCGAATTTAAACGAAGCTTCCGCACAAATAATTTTTATCGAAGCTTTTTAATAATCGAATTATTTGAATTATTGTTTCAGCTCTAGTTTAGTTATACAGTGCAGATGCGATCCTGGTCTCTGGTACACACCTGTGTTCCTTAACATCCGTACTCTGCTTATTTATGTTCTTGTTTCTTGGTTAATTTGGAGAATTTGAAACAAACAAACAAAAAAACTCATGTTTACGCAAAAGACTTCACATTTTGTGGCTTCTTTTTCAGATCGGTAACCTTGGTAACTTGGGGAAGGTGGTGTCAGTGGTTCAGACCCAACCAGTCCAGAGTGGCGTAGTTACTGGTCAGGCTGGGAGCAACACTGTAGCGCAGATCCTCCAGGTAGGCACTGGTTACTGACTGGTCAGACTGACTTCTTTTTTGTGGTATGTTAAATGGCTGTAGCCACGCCCATATTGAGCAACAGTGAAAGTAGGAAAAAAAAAAGGGCTGTTGATGTGGGAGAGAGATGTCTGCTGCATGCAGATGCGCCGCCATCTTTAAAGACCAAAATGTGCATCTAAATTATGTAATTCTTTATGTCAATCACCAACATTCATCTTTGGCCAGTGGAGCTTCCTGTGCTACTGATGTCTCTAGAGCAGGGGCGGGCAATTATATAGCCTGAAGGGCCACATTGGGTTCTAGATCTTGATGAAGGGGCCAATCAGGTGGTGCAGGAAGCTAACACCCCAAACGAGGATCAGAGGTTAGCTAAAAATCCTGCTTGATGGACTATTGACTGAGGAAATATGTTGAAGAACCTGTAAACTGGTCCAACTAGAGATGGATGATGAAGCTCCAAATGATGTTTGGTCTTCTAGAGAGGACATGTTAGCATGCTAGGTGAAGGGGGGTCTGAACCTTTTTCTAACCAGTCAAGCTGACAACCCTCTTCATCTGACTTTGAATTGATTGAAGAAATGATTGTGAAGGCTCTGCGGGCCAGATTAAATAGTTCACCGGGCCACATGTGGCCCCCGGGCCTCAGTTTGCCCACCTCTGATTAAAACAATGATTTTAAATACGAAATACTTCCTGCCTTCTGTTGGTATTATTAGCATTAGCATTGTTAGCGCTGGTTCCTGTGTTTGTTTACAGTTGGTGTCGTTCCTGGGCCTTAGTTTGCCCACCTCTGCTCTAGAAGGTCAAGAGCAGAACTAAAGGACACCATCCAGATGTTTGTACCCTCACTTTCTTGATCTGCCATGATTGTGGTGGTCTTTAATCCCATCTGAGTTTTCGGATTCCTAGTTTCCTCACAGCAACTGTGCGGGACGACAGACAAACGCAATGACTGTTGGTAGATTAATGGCTGTCTGGCCTTTGATGCCACTTTTGATTTAAAAACATTTATAATGATAAACTTTATTTACACAGCACCTTTTAGTAATTTGAAGATCATAAACAATCACATGAAATCCAAAATATGTTAAAAGTTCCACGGTGTTTGCTTTAATTCCCCACTTGGACGTAGACGAGTGAGGATGAAATGTTTAAAATGTGTTTCTCACGCCCTCAGGCCAAAGGTGGCCTCCCAGCAGGAACAATCCTGAAGCTGGTGTCATCAGCAGATGGTAAACAGACCACCCTCCTCAGCACCGTGCAGGCCGGATCGACAGCAACCAAGTCCACCATCCTGGGCGTGGCCCCGGCAAGCGCCAAATCTGGGACCACCATCATCAAGACCATCCCAGTGTCTGCACTTCAGGGTGGAGCAGGTGGAGGAGACACTCCACGTAGCGCAGAAGCTGTTTGTTCTTCATACTGTGTGGCTGACTGTGTTACCCCCCCAGGTTCTAACAGCCCCATCACGATTCTGACCACCAAGATGGTGACACAGGGAACTGCAGGAAAGATTATCACCGCTGTCCCCAAGATGACTGCAACTGGCCAGCAGGGGGTCACACAGGTAATACTGTACCGAGACACTGCAGCACACCTCACAGGTTGAGTACACATTAACAAACGTGACGAAGCTTGTTACGTGTCAATAATAAGTCATTAATTCTCCAGCTGTGACTGGATTTGAGTTAAACGACATCTGACCTTGGTGCAGCAGCGTTTTTACTATCCAAAGAATGAAAACACTTCAGATTTGCAGTGTTGATGCTTATCTACAGGGGAACACATACCCAGTCCAATCCAGTACCCCAGGGCCTGATTCAAGCCAGGTTTTGTGTCCTACCAGGCAGGAAACCAAGGGAAGAGGGACAATAGGTTGAAAGCGTTACAGGTAGGATGGAAAACGCGGCTTGCATCAGGCCTCAAGGACTGGATTGGACTGGTTATGTGCGCTCCTGCTGGTTTACTGTTTTCGATGCTGCTAAAGTTGGCCTTGCACCTACAGAGTTTTCACGCAATGTCAAAATCACACACACAAAATTCCAAAGTCGGAATAAAATCTTAATCATCTTGCTGAAGTTGATGCGCGCTCTCGTGATTTCCATTGTTTGGTGAAAGGTGGCCGTACAACGTGATTTGAGCCCGTCTTTTCCGCGTCTTGGCGTTACGACAATTTTAACCATGTTTGATATTCTCGTAAATCTAAGTCTTGTCGTCGGAAACACGACATCACCATAACTGACAACCAATGGACGGGTTCTCTCAGCACCAAACAGGAAGTAGCGATCAAGTCACGGAGGTTTATGTGGATTGTGCAAAAAGAGGAAAAACCCTGGTGTTTTCTCTTCCTTTTGGACCTTGGTGTTTTTTCTGTGACTAAAAGTGTTCTCACAGTCTTAAGATGTGAGAGTCTTTTAAGTTTTATTAAAGTCTTCCAGTGTACGGTAGGCATAATGCTAATGCGTTCCTGTTTTCAGGTGGTGTTAAAAGGAGCTCCAGGGACACCTGGTACCATTCTCAGAACCCTCCCAATGGGTGGAGTTAGACTAGTCTCACCTGGCACCACCAAACCCACTGTCACTACACTGGTTGTCAAGGGAACCACAGGTAAGCACAGACCAGAGACCTCAGATCTGACCTGGGTGGTGAACCAGGTGTATCAGTGTGTCTGCGTCTCTGCAGGTGTGTCCAGTCTGGGGACGGTAACTGCCTCCCTGGCTACGCCCATCACCACTCTAGCAACCATTGCCACCTTGGCCAACCAGGTTACCACGGCAACAGCTGCTGCAGCAACAGGACCCAAACAGGTAGTGAATTCTAAATAATCCCAATGCCATATATGCTTGTAGGGAATAGGAATAATCTAGAACAGAGGTGGGAAATTATTTAGCCTGAAGGGCCACATTGGGTTCTAGATCTTGGTGAAGGGGCCGGCCAGGTGGTGCAAATGAGGATCAGAGGTTAAATAAAAATCCTGCTTGATGGACTATTGACTGAGAAAATATGTTGCGAAGCCTGTAAATTGTTCCAACTAGAGATGGATGATGAAGCTCCAACTGATGTTTGGCCCCGCCTTCTTGAGAGGACATGTTAGCATGCTAGCTGAAAGGGGGGGTCTGAACTTTTTACTAACCAATCAAGGTGACAACCCTCTTCATTTGGCTTTTGGGGAAATTATTGTGAAAGCTCCGTGGGCCAGATTACATTGGGCCACACCGTGGCCCCCGGGCCTTAGTTTGCCCACCTCTGATCTAGAAAAATGTCTTCCATCGTGCAACCTTTAATGACCCCAAATTTTTATAGCATACGTGAAATGTCTGCCTTGGATGTTCTCTGCCCATCTGTCGTTCTGTCGCGCTACATCAGGCCTGTGTGTATTATCACATCTGCTCTGAATGTGCAGGTGACTCTGATCACAACTCCCAGTGGCGCTGAGCCCCAGCCGCTAGTCCAAGATCTTCCTGTCTCCATCATGGCGTCTCCCACGTCAGAAGAGCCTGGAAGTACCACAAGTACGAATACCACCACAACTGCAGGGGGAGATGCTGGAGACGCTTCCGCTGCCACAGGTATATATCCCATTCCTGCTGACGACCATGTTTCCAGTTGCTGTGAAGCTCACTCAGGGTACACTTGGCTAGCTTACTGCAGGAAGACTGGTGTGGACCAATAAATTGGTGCATGATGATTATTATGATGACTGTTTTGCAGTGACTTTGGTCTGCTCCAATCCGCCGTGCGAGACTCATGAGACGGGAACCACCAACACCGCCACTGTTGCCACGGCAACCATGGGTGGAAACGACAGGGTGTGCTCCAATCCACCCTGTGAGACTCATGAGACGGGAACCACCAACACCGCTACCACCGCTGGTGCTGGAGGACTCAGACAGGTGACGCTGCTTGTGGAGCGGATGTGCACGTCTTACAGCTCACCTGTCTGAGACACACACTTTCTGCCCGTAGGTCTGTTCCAATCCACCATGTGAGACCCACGAAACCGGAACCACCAACACGGCTACCACAGCTACCGGTAAAACTGCTGAGATTTGATTCAAACAGGGAAAATAAGCACGTTTGGCTCTCAGCTCGTTTTACGCAGCTGACGTTATTGAAATTCCTGTCTTGACTCTGCAGCTCAGCAGGTCGGGGAGAGTCTGCAGGGAGACTCAACAGACCCTTCTTCATCTTCAGAACCCGTCGCCTCCAGCATAGCCAGTCAGAGCCGAGCTGTTACCATGGTAACGCAAGCCACACCTACCCCAGGACCGTCTGTACCTGTAAGTGTTGTACACACAACACACGGTTGTATATTTAACAACGAGTTCCTAGACACAAGAATGTCTCATCAGGTGCCTACGTTCCAGCTCCCTCGTGGACTGTTGTGCACGTGTAGATGGTACACATTCCTGACCGTACGTTTCTGGTCCTCGTGCAGGAGATCTCGTCTTTGGTTGGAGAGGTCAGGGCCGAGTCCTCAGAAGCAGAAGCTATTACCTTGGTGGCCGTAGCAGAGGAGGAGGAGCCTATGCACACCGATAACCAATCAGAGCACGTAGAGGCATCATCAGTGTTACAAGTTCAGGTGGAGTCCAGTGAGGCAGCTGCACAGGTGAGCTAACAGACATGTTCCCAGCGCACGTTGGAGCGCACAGAGCCGACCAGTCGGGTTATCCTCCCCGCAGATGGAGTCCTCAGACGGCGGGCTTCCCCAGGAGCTCATGTCTTCAGAAAGAGATGCTGGCGAACTGGTTTCTGGGGCAACAACAACACTGATGGTGACAGGACTGACGCCTGATCAGCTGGCTGTTACCACAGCAACAGACGAGGCAGTTCAGCAGGCAACCATACAGGCGGTGCTGCAGGCGGCAGGACAGGCGGGTGAGACACAGATGTGCTATGGTTTAGATTCACAACAGGGGGCGCCACTGCGTCACTACACTGATCATACCTGATGTGTTTCACCTCCGACTCCATGTTCACTTCAGAAAGGAGCAATAGTGTGGGGTTGTTAGTGTCGAACAAAGATAGCGATGTGGTTAATTGTAAAAACACACGCAGGTGGACTTTACCTAGCATTAAAAGGTTTTCTGTCGGAGTCTCTGATGAATTCCACTCATTTACTTTGTAAACTTTTACAAACTTATTCCAGATATTGTAACATACTGAACATTTTTCTGAATTGTCTTTAACTCTAAAACCTTTAAAAACAAAATACACCAGAAAAATGTGGGTTTTTTTATGTGTTGTAAAACGTGACCTTCTAGAAGAGATTTATAAAATGGAATTGTGGCTAAAATATGTTTTTTTTTTTTTTTGTGCGTCTGTTGGAGAAGCAGAGGGGTCAGTGGATCAGACCATCCCCATTGTCCTCACCCAGCAGGAGTTGGAAGCTCTGGTCCAACAGCAGCAACAACTGCAGGATATCCACAATCAACCAGAACCAGCAGAACCAGAACCACAGCACACCAACGTGCCCACAGGTAGACCTACTACTGCACTACAGTGTGTCTGGAAACTTTAAAATGAGCTTTCTGCATTTTACAAGTTCCTGGGCCATTAAAGGTGTCGATGAAAGTGTCGTTCAACTGTGTTTTTCCCCTCGTGTCCCAGAGGGCCTTGCTCCCGCTGACAGCTTAAACGACCCGGCAGCAGAGAGTAATGGACACGAGCTAGCATCATCGTCATCAGCTGTAACAAGCGCCGTCGCCCGATTGGCCAGTACGTTTGGCCCCACCCCTCCGCTGACAGTCAGCGCAATTAAGAGTGATTCCACGTTCACCGAAGTGACCAATGGTGTTGCAGCAACCCCAGCGGTGAGAGATTCATTCTAGAGGACAACACCAGGGCTCCATGACAACTTTAACGTGCTAACTATTTATGTGTGTGTGTGTGTGCGCAGAAGCAGGGCATCCAGGTGAAGTCAGCGACTAAGGATAGTCAGTGGTATGACGTTGGAATCGTCAAGGTGACCAACATGGTGGTTACTCATTATTACGTTCCCTACGATGGCAGCGTGATTGATGTGAGCACTTTTGGATTGTTTTCGTTTGTCCTCGTTTGCAGTATTTATTTATGCACCTGATGACTGTTTCTGTGTCAGTCACTTCCACTGTATCAGTTGGCCACCAAATGAATCAAGAATGTGAAGAGGGAATACGTTACCGTATTTTTCGGACTATAAGTCGCGTATTTTATAGAATCTGAGAGCAAGAACAGACATTTCATCTTGAAAGGCAAGTTATAATTATAATAGAATAGAAAACAACAGGTATACGATATGCTAACCTAACACATCGATGGTTATTCCGCTACATGAAGCACCCCAACGAGCTGAACACGTCTGGTGTGTTAAGCTAACACATTAGCAGTTATTCAGATAACTACAGCATAAAGAACATGCTCACAAACTCTCCATCTTTAGATCACTAAAATCCACTGAATTCTTCATCCACGGTGTCGCTTCTGAACAAGTCCGCCAGCAGCGGAGGTGGAGGAAGAGCCGCTACCTCTTTTTTCCGTTTTCGGCTGCATGTTTCACTACTTGCAGCTTGGAATTTGCAGAATATGATTTTCTTTTTGGGGGCATTTTTGTTCAGAATGTCTCAGATCGGTAACAAAGCATAGAGTGCCCTCGCGCAGTTGTCGGTGAGAAAATAATAAACACGTGAAATTACCGTGTACATTTTAATAACACATTATGAGTCGCACCCCGGCCAAACTATGAAAGAAAGTGCGACTTATAATCTAGAAAATACGGTACTTTTAAACGCGCTTTAACAAATAAGAATACATTTTAAAATGGGACAAAGGTTCATGAACATGTGGAATCTGGACCCGACCTCTTCCCTGCAGGATGACTCGGGTGTGATACCAGACTACAGTCAGATGAGGAAGGTGGAGCTGCAGCCCGGAACGGCGTACAAGTTTCGGGTCGCTGGGATCAACATCTGCGGTCGTGGCGCCTTCTCTGATGTGTCGGCGTTTAAAACGTGCCTCCCTGGTTTCCCCGGAGCACCGTGCGCCATCAAGATCAGCAAGGTGACGCCTCGTTGGGACTGTGGGAGGTGTTTCCCAGCAGCTTGTCATGAGTCCCTTCTGTCCCCGCAGAATCTGGACGGCGCTCAGCTCACCTGGGAGCCGCCTGTTGTCACGTCAGGGAAGATTACCGAGTACTCCGTGTACCTGGCCATCCAGTCCAGCCAGGCCACGGCTGCTTCCAGTTCTGGTCCGGCCCAGTTGGCCTTCATGAGGGTCTACTGTGGACCCACCCCTTCCTGCCTGGTCCCGGCCTCCAGTCTCGCCAACGCCCACATCGATTACACCACCAAGCCTGCAATCATCTTCCGCATCGCCGCGCGCAACCAGAAGGGCTACGGGCCCGCCACTCAGGTCCGGTGGCTCCAAGGTGGGAACAGTGCAGAACCTGCAGCGCACACTTCCTGGTGTCAAGAAGATGATGGTGAAGGTTTAATGTCTGTTTTTGTGTCTCCTGTAGAAAAAGAAGCTGGTAAAGCATCAGTAAAGAGACCCGGAGCGTCTCCTGATTTGTAAGAATGAGCTTGTTTGCTCATGATGTCACCCTGGCGTGATTTCATGTTTCTCTTTGTCTCATCTGCTTTTTTCAATCTGTTTGCTCATCTTCAGTAAACCTGCTGGACCAAAGAAGTTCAGAAGCGACCAATAGGAAGAGCGGATGCTCTGCCACGCGGCGGTTTTCTCTCGGACCTGTTGGCTTGTCAGGAGGAGGCGGGGCTCTGACAGATATGGCCTCGTAACATCGTTTCACTCTCCAATAGAAATAAAGTTGGATATTATTATTATTATTGTTATATGTAGATGTAGCGCCTTTGTCTTTTGCCCTGTCTTCTCTCTGGGGTCACGATAAAGGTCAAATGTTAAGGTGCTCATGAGCAGGGGGCCTCATTCAGGGGGCGGGTTTATACCAGCTCCTTTGTAAATATTTTTTCTGTAGTAGCAAAACATATTTAGCTTTTCTTTTTTTATATATAAACAATTGTAAGAAAAAAAATCTTCTGCTTTCTGTTTCTTCTGTTGTTGGTTAAATGACCATGGTGACCCATTGGTCAGTTTGTCTGAACAGGAAGTGAATGATTTTTCACCCATTTGAAACTCACAGATGTTGTTTGTGAATATTCTCTGGAACAATAAAGATTTTTAGAGCTTTTTTTAAGTGACTGAGTGGAGTTCAGTTATTGAAACTAAACTGATCACAGCGGTGAACGCGAATAGCCAAAGGATAGCAGAGTTTGCGTCCGTTTACCTGAGCATGTTATACGTCAACCAGCAGAGGGCGCACTCATTGTAGAATATGCATTTAGTGTTTTTATCATAAATGTTCAATGTTCAGTAAATGTAAATGTTCAATACACACTGATTAAAAGTAAAATATATTTACGGCCACTACGATCTCAGTTATTCAAAATATTTTGGGCACTAATATAATTATGTCTCTAATAACATGTCATTTATTAATGAGGTATAGTGATGAAATAGTTGCGGAACCCGATCAATTATTTTAATTTGGTCAATAACCGTTTCGATCCGGAAGTCGAGGCTGGCGCGTGAGAATAGGCGCGTGCTGGCGGAGGGGAACGCGCCTCGTGGTGCTGATGAGGCTTCATTCGCGCGAGGCTGCTGCGTCGAGGATGATGAGGAGGAGGGTGATGAAGAGCGGGCATCGTTCTTCAAATCAGCGCATCGATCCGCGATGCAGGTGATCGGGAGTGGCGGCGGGGCCAGGTAGGATCGATAAAAATGATCACGAGAGGAAATGGGCAGCGGGCTGGCGCGCGGCTCCCGCCCGCTGGAGCGCTGGCGGCAGACTCCATTTAAAAGTTTGTTGTTTTGTCGCTGCGGCGCTCATGTGCAACAGGAAGAACAAAGACGAGGCGCTGGGGCAAACTCAGGAGCGGGAATCTGCCCCGGACGCTCCTGTATCGCCCCAGAATCGGCTTCTTTGCGTTAATAAGCTTTTGTTTTGATGCCGCGCGGAGACGCTGCAGCTCGGCTGCTCTCGAATGTTGCTCGGCCTCGCTGACCCTGACATCAGTGGTGTAGACGAAAAGGTGTTTGTGGCTTTTATTCTTCCAGCTGTGTTTTTATCACGACTGTCCACCCAACGCCACGTGTTTGTAGTGTGTGGGTGTGTGTGTGGGTGTGTGTGTGTGGGGGGGGGGTGTATTAATCATGTGCTGAGTCCACGCCTGTTTGCTTAGTTCCTGTTCAGTAGACAGGTGAGTTCACCTGTTTACGGAGAAAATAGTCCCTCTGTCACCTACTTAATAATGACGGGTATTAGGGTTGGTGGTAATAGCATGTTAATAAATGACTGTTAATACAGTCAACAGTTCAAGGTTCTGTCCATGCTTGCAGATTTAAAAAAAAAAAAGGAGGGGGGTCTGATTAAAATGTTTACCTGTAGTAAAAACTACTTTTCTCCATTTAAAACAAACCCATTAAAGTCTCAATAATCCAGAAACAGACTAACTAGGATTCAGCCAATCACCGTGGACACAGCCGTGGTCACATGACAACCAGGCCCGTGTTTATTATTGATAATCATAAAATATAAAGTCAGGATCGATGGTGCATTAACTGCGCAAACATGTTTACTGTAAATCTATTTCCTGCATTAATATTTGTCGGACTGGGTGAATGAGGACGTTTGCTCTCCACCGATCATGGTTGTAGCTCGACGGGCCACATTTACCCTGTTTAAACCTTCTTTCTGCTGCGACTTTGGTCCAAACCTGAGCAATCAAAGTCTCTTTTAAAGGGTTTTCCGGTTAAAGGTTAAATAAAATAAAACATAAAAAAAAGGAACTTCCTGTCCTCAGCATTTTCTTACCTAAATTATTTTCGATCAGGCTCATGTATGGACGCCATGAAAAAAGGCTGCTAATCTTGCCAAGACTTTACAGAAGTAACAGGTGCAAAGCAGTATTTTAAAGAAGATCCAGGAACTAGATGACCTGGCAAATGTAAAGTTTTTTGCTAGAAAAACGATCATGTTTTAATATTAGGGGCATCTTCTCGGGGGGCTAGTTTTGGCTCTACGTGTAGTAAAATATAACAATAATCTTCCTGTGGTATTACAGAACAGTTTTTTCTCTTTTCTCAGTTCTGAGGAGAAAGCCAGGTTTGTGGAAGTCAAAAGCTGGGACAGATTGAATTCTTTGCATTCTTTGTTCTTTTTCTGAAGGTGATTTCATCTGTTCTCCTAATTTCCAAGTTTGTGTTGAGTCAGAACGTCATCAGGATAAAAACAGCCTGGTTTTGCTGTCGTTGTTCACTTTAACGGGATGAGTCTGTCCCCTCGGAAACACGGGTGAAAGGACAAACACCCTCAGCTCAGTGTGTGCAAAGTGCAGCACACTACATTTACCATCAGCCTCAGCGCCTGTTGCCATGGAGACACCACCATCCAAAGAGGTGACCTAGCTGTTACGTCGCATTTAAAGCCCAAATTCAATTCTTCATTGACAAGAAATGCACAGCAACACTGTGCAGCTCTGTGATTGGAGACAGCGTTCTCACCTGTGACACTTCCTGTTTGTGACTCCGCCCACTCAGCCACCACTCCCTGTGATGTCACAGTAAACGCCATACCATGTCCTTGTTCCAACCCCTGTCTCACTCGCCCTCTCTCTCTGTCTCACTCACACACTCTTATTCTCACACACACACACACACACACACACACGCAGCATCCCTGGGGTTGAAAGGTTATTGGCTGCTTTGTTGGAGGCTTCGGCCAATCAGATACAAGCATTCAGTGTTGGGATTTTCTACATTGTTGCCATGCGGAGATTCTGCTGCCTGACCTACATTCATCCTACACACAGACGCACACACACACACACACACACACACACACACACAAAGAGTCCTATACTCAGGTACAAGTCTGAATCTCTATGTGTTTGGCTCAAAGGCATGTAGGCAGCAACTTGAACAGCTTTATCAATTCTTAATGTGCTCTCTCTCTCCCCCTTCTGTGTGCACGTGTGTGCGCGCGCACTCTTGGGTCTTCATGGTTCACGTTGGTGTCATCGTTGCTGATGAGCTTGGACACAGGACGTGTCCTCGAGCTCTAGTGACACAGAAACGGAAAAACCAGCAGGTTTCTGCAACCTGTCAGCATGAGGGGACACACTGGTGGGGCGGGGTCAGGGCATTGACCAGGTCCAACCTCCACTTTAGATGTCTTCTAATGAGCTCTAAAGGTGCAGCCATCTTTGTTTGGGGTGCCACTGACCTGTCCCCAGCGTCCCCACGAGGTTCGAGCGATAACTCAGGGGCATTCTCCCGACGCAGACCGTCTGACCTCTGGTCACCCCCGCTGACGCGCAGGTTTACAGGACAACAAGCAACTAGAGCTGAAACAATTCATTGAATAATTCGAGTAATTCGATTCCTAAAAAGCTTCGATAAAAATTATTTGTGTGGAAGCTTCGTTTAAATTCGCTCCACTATTCTTCCCACTGTGTCTGACACGGATCCTCATTTCTGTCGCTGCTTCAGCTGCTGATTCGTCACTGAAGATGGATGTGAGGGCGGATCGCAAAGAATTTAACATCAAAAAGAAAAGAAACCGTAGAGCAACGTGTCTACTGGAAGATGCAGTTAGCTTAGCATAATAGCACAACGCTGCTGCTGCAGCACCTCCAAAGGAAACATCCGGTCTCTGCTAAAAGTCCACAGAGCAGAGCGGAAACAGCGAGCTAAGCTAACGATAATTAGCAGCAATTAACAGAAATCAGTGTGATCCATGACTGAGAGAAGTCTGCTAGCTAACACACTTTGTTTACAGCTCTGTGGAAAGGCTGATTCACAACTGTAATCAATGCGGCGGCTAATCTGCTAGCTAGCACGTTTCCCCAACTCGGCTAAGTTTTTGCTTAAGATAATTATATTATATCTAAGTTTGATATTATTTTGAGCAGGTTCAACAGAACAAGAACGTTACAGGTGCCTAGTATACTTCTTATCTGATTACTCGATTAATCGCCAGAATAATTGCTAGAATGCTGGATTACTAAAAGAATGGGTTGCTGCAGCGCTACGAGCAGCCGTGTTTCTCCAGGTCTGAGGGCAGGACGGAGGCAGCTTCTGTGGCTGTGAAACAGCCATTTCAGCTTCAGATCCAGGTCAGGAATCAGGGATGGCTGCCTGCTCTCTGAGGATAATTATCAGATTTAATATTCCGCTCTGACCTCCTGTTCAACCCCCTGTTTAAATCTGTTTTCCTCCCTCATCCGTCTCTAATCCTCCCCTTTTTTTTCCAGTTTCATTTATTGACATGACACGCTGCGTCCGCGGAGCCAATCAGATCCTCGACCATGATCCGAAGAGAAGTATGAGGGAGAGAAATCGTCCATCTTAAAGATGCCTTTGATCCTGCGTTTTGATTGGTTTTTCAGGAGAAAAAAAGAAATTATTGAGTCAAAATTCAATCTGGGTTTTCCGGAAATCTGCGCACGCTTCAGATGTGGAACGTCTGCCATGTTTCTGGCAGCAGCGCGCGCGTGCGTGTGTGTGTGTGTGTGTGTGTGTGTGTGTGTGCGGCTCAGGTTGGGCACACAGGCATCACCTGACCCGGTGTCTTTGTGAATTTACTTCCTGCTCAGATCCGTTTGGACTTTTTCTTTTGACTGGGAGGAAACTGGAAGCTGCTCAGCCCCAGATCAGAGATTCTGTCCTAATTACAGGAGAAAGTCTGAGGAGGGTCTGGCCTTCTTCTCCTCAGAGAGAGTGTCAGTGATCCGGTTGAGCTCCACGAGCGCAGGTCCGACCGTAGGTCAGAAGCAGATCAGACGTCCTCTGTGGAGTCAGGACCTGTGTGTTCTTCTCTGTAGGATGTGTGGGCGGGGCTTCGTCCACACTCAGAGGACAAACTCAGAGCGTGTGAGGAAGAGCAGCGTCTCTGTGGAGACGTCTGACTGTCGGGACAACGAACTGATGATCGTTGGACCTGTGAGGGGTTAACATGAGGGCCTGTTTGGACCAGCTGTGGTCCCTTTCACCAGGACTGAAGGCTGAGCTGCCCACAGCATCCACTGGTCCAGTAGCGCTTCAGAGGAACCCAGTTTAGTTCCTGGTACCCCTCATTAGCTGACCCAGCAGCCAGGGAGGCAGTTTCAGAGGAGCGGGGTCTCCTCAGCAGCCTTCCTCAGAGGTCTTCCTCAGTGGTCTTCTTCAACGATCTTCCTCAGAGGTCTTCCTCAGCAGTCTTCCTCAGCAGTCATCCTTTGCTGTCTTCCTCAGCACTCTTCCTCAGCACTCTTCCTCACAGTCTTCCTCAGAGGTCTTCCTCATTGGTCTTCCTCAGCACTCTTCCTCACAGTCTTCCTCACAGTCTTCCTCAGAGGTCTTCCTCATTGGTCTTCCTCAGCACTCTTCCTCAGCAGTCTTCCTCAGCAGTCCTCCTCAGCACTCTTCCTCAGAGGTCTTCCTCAGAGGTCTTCTGTGGTCTTCTTCAACGATCTTCCTCAGAGGTCTTCTTCAGCAGTTTTCCTTAGAGGTCTTCCTCAGCACTCTTCCTCAGCACTCTTCCTCAGCAGTCTTCCTCATTGGTCACCCTCAGCACTCTTCCTCAGCGGTCTTCCTCATTGGTCACCCTCAGCAGTCTTCCTCAGCACTCTTCCTCATCGGTCTTCCTCAGCGGTCTTCCTCATTGGTCTTCCTCAGAGGTCTTCCTCAGCAGTCTTCCTCATTGGTCAACCTCATCGGTCTTCCTCAGCAGTCTTCCTCATCGGTCTTCCTCAGAGGTCTTCCTCAGTGGTCAACCTCAGCGGTCTACCTCTCTTATTCTCCTTTTCCTTTGGACCTTGAAGGCAGCATATGTTTCCCTGTGTATTTTTAGACGTTGCCGGCGTTTCCTGCCAAGAACGCTGATGTAACCGTGACGACAGACGCTGGCTTTTGGACCAGGACCTGACTGGATGCTTGTTTTCTTTGGCGTCAGCTGTTTGTGAAAACAACCTCAAATGTCGACTCTTCCCACCGCGGTAAACATTCCAAACTGGCAAACGGCTCCTCGGTAAACTCCTGCGGCGTGCACAAGCGTGCGTCACGGTGCCGAGGCTTCATGGAGTAGTCCGAGTACTCATTTAGGTTCGTGTTGCTCCAGAGTTCCACCACAGGCAGAAGGAGAAAAGGCTTTTTAACGATTGGACCCAAACGTCAGCCTGGAGACCCTCGAGACCTGATGCTGGGGTCAAAGGTCGCCGGTGAAGCTCAGTCAGGCTGGATTTGTTGAATTCACCGGAGCTTTTCCACAAATCAGTCGGTGTGTTTTTAATGTGCAGCACCGTTAAAGTAAATAGATCTCCATTTAGCTCATAATGCTTCATTACATCCGACACACTGGATTTATATATAAATATCAGATTTATGAATGCAGATTTTCTAATTCTCCTGGTTGGGCTGTTCTTTTATTATATAAACAAGCCGCACGTGATTTAATTTGGATGATTATTCGGCCATTATGTAGCGTGTTAGCTTCCTGTGAATTAGCAGCTTTGACTCTTAAAGTTCCTGACTGATGTTTGAGCTCTGGGCTGCTGAATGTGAAAAAGAGCAAATACAGGAGACATTTGAAAGGTCCCAGTGGGTGGGGGGCTTTTGTTCTGCTAATGTTAGCAGTCTGAGTGTGTGTGTGTGTGTGTGTGTGTGTGTGTTGGGGGGGATTACTGCTCTGTAAATGCTGTGTCTTTATTATTGGTGCTGATTGTTAGCCGAGAGTTTCCTCGCGGTGATCAGTGGGTTCATCAAGCTGATGCAGGTTTATCATCTGACCCTGTCAAAATAAGAGCAGCTGCTCGGCGACAACACAAACAGCAAGAAGTAGAAAATGGAGCATTTAACATGAATTTCTGGTGAAAGGTGTTACCACTGCTGGTTTTTTTCGTGAGGTTGAGAAGAGGAACTGGTTGTGATTCTTCTTGTCAGCCTGAAACTGGGCTCAAAATATTAAAGAAAAAAAGTGCTAAATGTTTAAAATGTTGCATTATTTATTTGCTTTTATGTAAAGAATAACAAATGCATTGACTGAAACAGAAAAATAATAATAAAAAAAATCTTAATAACTGAAGAAGGCAAAAACCAGCATCTGCTCTTGTGGGAAAAATTCTGCATCTGTGAATTAAAACATTCAATATTTCTGTAGCCAAACGTTGACTCGCTTTAGCTTCAAACTACAGCTCAGATTCTTTTACTCTGGCAGAACGCAGAAGTCCTGTGGGGTTTTGGGAAGTGTCCTGCAGTCTTATTTTGAAGTGGTGTACAGGAAGTGAGCTGTGTGACGGCTGGGTTTTGACTGCAGCTCCAGCTGAGAGTTTAGTGTGAAGGTGTTGGAGCTCAGACGCGGTCGGAGAGCTGATGAAGCCCGTGGGTGTTCTTTTTAACTTTCAGCGCAGCGACGGCAAAGTTAAAGATTCTTTCTTGACACTTTTATGGAGTCCAGAGAGGACGGTTCAAACTTTGAAGGCACTTTTATCACCGCTCTTATCTGGATCCGAGGGTGATTCCTGCAGCAGATCTGACCCTCTCACTGCATTTCTCTGCCCAGGATGTTTTCTTGTTAAGGATTAATGGACGGTTATTTCCCGGTGCGTTCCCCTCGTTCTCCTCAAAGGGAAACAGAGCGGAGCACCGTCAGATGACAAATCATAAAACAGGTAGAAAAGAGAGGAGAAGAGATTGAACAGAAGACTGAGCAGCCTGATGAATCAACGCTGACGCCTGATCAAAGACTTTTCCTCATTCTGCATCCAAATCTTTGATCTCTGCCTTCAGCCAAAGGTCGGAAGTTTGTGCTTTTATCATTTCACTGCATTTTCTGTCTGAGTTTCCGCAATAATCAGTTCAATTACACCACAGATTCGTGATTAAGCTGTCATTTAACATTATTTTCTGCACAAAATCAAAGGCCTGAGCAGTTTCATAATAATAACTTGATGTTAGCTTCTGGCACTTGCTGTCCTCAGTGGTGTTTTGCGCTAATGTTAACTTTGCTACAAGCTAATATTAAGCCAAGCTTACATTTTAGGCCTTCTTAGATCTTTTCTAACACACTGACACACACACAAATGCTAATTATCTGAATATGTAAATCTTTCATTTGCATATTTGCCTGCAGCTGCAGCCTTTCAACACATGCTAACTTTGTGTGTGTGTGTGTGTGTGTGTGTGTGTGATACTGTGATACTGGTGGACATCTTCATTGTGTTTGATGTGTTAAACGTGTTGAGGATGTTAATGTTCCTGCTGGCTGAGCTCAGTCAGAGGGTCAGAAGCAGACAGGAAGTGGCTTCCTTTCAGAGCTTGGATCAGCTGTGGAGCTGCATCACCTGAGAGGCGGTGGGCGGGCGCCAGCGACGCCCCTCCCCCAACAGCCACGGGCAGCAAGGTCTCCCGCACACCCCCGTCTGTGATTGAGGTGTCAACGCGGCGTGTTTTTAGACCAAAATCATCAATCGCACAAGACTTCTTTTCAGCGTTTTTGGGTAGACGGGAGCTTCAGGGGTCAGCTCGGAGCCTAGGGGTCAAAGGTGACGAAAGAAATTCTGCGATGAGGTCAGAACTTGTTGCTGCGATGGTGCCGGGGAGCCGCAGAGGACAGACGCTGCAGGTCTGAACAGGAGTCAGCAGGACACAGGAATGTCGGAGCTGGGGGAGGAGGAGGAGAGTGACGGGGGAGGAGGAGGAGAGTGTGGAGGAGCAGGAGGAGGAGAGGACCATTTGTCAGAGCATTTGGTGATTGCATGTGAAGATGTTCAAACTCGGCGTGATGCCATCATCGTCAGCCCTGATGAAGGGGTGGAGGATCATGGGAGTTTTTTTATAGCTAAAAAAACCCCTAATGATGAAAAGAACGTCATGAAATTCAGTGATGCAAGTTACTGACTCATTCGATTTTACTGAAGAATTTCCATTTCACAGCATTTCATTCGTATCTGCCAAGACTGACGGAGCTCAGAGCCGTTGAATTATTGAGTGTGATAAAGAATAACTGTGTGTTCTTATACAGTATACTCATTTTACTAGCAAAATGAGGACGTTTTAGCTGCTCCTCACAACTTCAAAGGCCTGTTTGAGGGTCCAGACTTGGGCTGCAGCAATGGATTACTGTGGTAATCCAGTATTCTATCAATTATTCTGGCAATTCATCGAGTAATCGGATAAGAAATATACTGCGCACACTGCGGCTTTTTTTTTGACATTACTCTAACTTTATTGACTTAGATACGGAGTTAATTACACTGACTGCTTTTATAATTTAACTAACTGAAGTTCAGGCTTTAACAAACTCACTATAGCACTTTATTTTCCATGAATTATTATTAATATAATTATCTTAAGCAAAAACTTAGCTGAGTTGGGGAAACGTGCTAGCTAGCAGATTAGCCGCCGCATTGATTAAAGTTGTGACTCAGCCTTTCCACAGAGCTGTAAACAAAGTGTGTTAGCTAGCAGACTTCTCTCCATCATGGATCACACTGATTTCTGTTAATTGCTGCTAATTATCGTTAGCTTAGCTCGCTGTTTCCGCTCCGCTCTGCGGACTTTTAGCATAGACCGGATGTTTCCTTTGGAGGTGCTGCAGCAGCAGCGTTGTGCTATTATGCTAAGCTAACTGCATCCTCCAGTAGACACGTTGCTCTACGGTTTCTTTTTAGTGTTAAATTCTTTGCGATCCGCCCTCACATCACTCTTCAGTGACGAATGAGCAGCCGAAGCAGCAACAGAAATGAGGATCTGGTCAAAAACAGTGAGAAGTTTAGTGGACCGAATTTAAACTAAGCTTCCACACTAATAATTTTAATCAAAGCTTTTTAGTAATCGAATTATTCAATTAATCGTTTCAGCCCCAGTTCAGACGTGGTTTAAAGGGTTGAGGTTAGAATTGGGTTTAGGTCAGGGTTAAGGTCAGGGGTCAAGGGTCAGTTGGGATGGTTTGGGTCAGGGCCTGCTGAATACAGAAAAATACAAGTGATGGAGGAAAAGACCGATGAAGGAGTTAAACACACAGTAACTCTTCCTCCAGCTCACTCCAGGAGCCGCCAGGACCTTTAGCTCTTCAGCTCAGACCTCAGAAGAGCCACATCCTGATCGGATCAGTCCTTCGCATCACTCGCATCGTTGCTCTACGCTCACAGATAACCGAATTCTTCAGGCGGAGCGTCCTTTTAAAATGTTGTCTTTGTTGTTCGATGTTGTCCGGTTCAGGCGTCTGCACGTGCGCGTCTACGCTGTCCTGCAGCCGGTCCTGAGCGCAGGCGGTTTGCCGTCTATCAACAGTCAGAAAGACGAACGCGCAGTCATTTCTGAGAGGAGCACGCCGTCTGAAGCGTTTCAAAACACGGAGAACTGGGAATCCAAAATAGCCTCCTCCACACACAGACACACACACACACACACACACACACACACACACACACACACACACACACACACTGGTTTCCGCTTTTCCTTGCTCATTTCCTTCTTCCTGTTTCCTGGTGGGCTCCATTTCCTGTTCTCAGGGACGTCCGTGCTGTTGTCCTGCAGGACATCTTGTTCTCCTCAGGTTTCTGTCAGGATCTCACACGTCTGGGATCACATTTTACTTGTCTTTCATCACTTTCATTTTCCACAAATTTGAACGTTGAAGTAAATCTTAGCTCTACCTTTCCAGAGGTGAAGGTCAGTTTAGCGTCTTTGAGGAGGAGTCAAGCTGTGCTC